>CAUYUJ010015191.1:210973-248473 GCA_963575745.1 Prorocentrum cordatum | reverse complement strand
GGGCTCTCTTGGTCCATCTTGGAGCCATCGTGAAGCCTCGGAAGGCTGTTGCCAGCGAAAGGGGCGGAACATGCATAGGTTTTTGATGTCCTTGCTTTGTCTGGGAACTTGGCCGCTCGCGCGTTGGATCCTGAATTTTGGAAATGAGGGCGCGGCCATGGTGGATTGGAAACTAGATGAGACCTTCAGCGGTCGCCACGCGGCTTTCGGGCGTGACACGCGTCGCCCGCGCGCGCATCAGCGCGCCTGCATGGCAGGCTCGTGCACAGTGGAAGCGCAGAAGTCGCCACCTTTGCGCGTGAACTCAAATCTTACATTCTCGCGCCCAAAGTCTTTGAGAATTTAGCATGACGTTTTTGCGCCCCCTTTGTATGCACCGAGCGCGCAGGACGTGGGCGGTGCGCGCGCGGCGGTGTCTTCACTTGGTGGGAACGCATAAGTCGCCACGCTGTCATAATAACTAGCGTTTTGCATTGGCGCGCAAGAAACCTATTGTTGACATTCGCACGTGCACTGGCTTGCACGGCCATCCTGTACATAGTCGTACAGACTCATCGAGCCATATTGCTTTGAAAGCTGAATGGTTCCATGTAGTGACTGTCGTCCGTTCCCGATGCCAACTTAAGCGCGGTTTCCACATGTGCACGAGGTGCCCAGTGCACAGAGGGCGCGCGCGGCGGCGCGTGCATGACAAGGTCTGCCTCGCAGGAATGAAGAAGTTCGGTTGTCTGGTAACCGAAGTACGCCTTTAACGAGCGCGGCCCCGACTCGCAACTTTAAGCGCGTGTGTGTTTTCGCAGTTTCGCCAAGAGAAGCACGGTGCAACGCGCTTGGCGGCGCATGGCAGGCGCTGCGTTGTCGGTGCGGTCAAGTTGCCAACTTGGCTTGGAAGCACAACCGGCGCCCAGGTTTGCGATCCTGGATGTCAGCTGGGCGCGAGGCGTTTTCAATCCGGCACGAGGAGCTACGCGCGCGCGGCGTCGACCGCGCAGCGAGGTCCGCGGTTCCCAAACCAAGAGTTCGCCTCGCGGGTCCGGGGACTGACATTGGCATTTGGCGCGCGTTCAATTCCCATTTTCGACTTAGCGCGCTGTTGTCCTAAGCCAACCGCGCGGCGATATGCGCGACGCGCAGTCGCGCGCGCGCGGCGGCGCGCGCGCGGCGACTTCTGGGCGTCGCCGCGACGCGTGCAAGTCGCGCATCGCCTGGAAAATGCGCCGAAGATGCCACGCGCCGCGCGGGTGGCCTCGAGCGCGCGGCAAATGGCAACGACAGCGCGCACTGCGTAGACGGCTTGGCGCGCGTGAAGGCACGGCGAGGCGTGCGCGCCGCGAGCGAGAGCACTCCCACGCCTCTTTTCTGGACCCATGGCGGCGTGATGGTTCGGTGTCCAGGAGCTGTGCTTCGGTCGCGCGCAGTCGAAAGCACGCCCCCGCACCGGGGCCGCCGCGAGCGTGGCGGCCCCGTGGAAGGCGGGTTCGACTGGTTCGCCAGGGGGCGCGCGAACTGGCTGGAGATGCCGTGTTGACGCCGGCCGAGGAGGCGCCGCGGGTCGCGCATACTCCGCTGGCGTGCAGCGCGCGAAGCGGAGGGACGGCGGTGCAGTTGGCATCGCGCACGGGCGCGCGGCCTCGTGCGGCCTCCTGCGGCCCGTCGCGGCCAACGAGAGGGCGCGTTTGTCCGCTCGCGTTCGAACGCCCTGGACGGGGGAACCACCGGAGTCTCGAGAGGGCTTCGTCGCGCAACGCATCGGAGTAAAATGCATTTTCGTGGCGCCGGACATTCCGCGCACAGGGGAGAAAAAAAAAGCCCCCCGGGACACTCGAGAGACCTCGCGCGCCCAGCTTTTTTTTGAGGCCGAAACTGCGACGTCGCCATTTGGGCTCGAAGCTGCGACGTGCGTTCCATTTTTCCTCCGAAACTGCGACGTACGTTTCATTTTTCCTCCGAAGCTGCGACGTCGAAGAAAACAAAGTCCACCTCGCTCGCCGAGACACTCATGCCCGGAAAACAAAAGTCCACCTCGCTCGCCGAGACACTCATGCCCGCAAAGGCAGAATGCGATTTCGAACGCGGGCACACTTTCGAGAAAACGCACAAGTCATTTTCGCGTCTACGCTTGCCGTGCTCGAGCGCTAGGACGCACTTTAGAAAAAACTCCCGAGTGTCCGGGGGAGCCCTGACAGCTGTTTCCCCCCACCACCCGCCCTGCGGGGCGGGCGGCTGCGCCGAGCCACAGGGGGGGGGGGCGCGGGGGTCCGCGTGGGAACCGTACGGGTGGCTGCGGCCACCCGCAGCACCGCCTATGCGCGCCCGGGCGCGCCCTGGCGCTTCTGCCGCGGGTGCCTGCCTGCGCCCGCCCACGCGGTCCGCGGAGATTGTTTTTTTATCCTCTGGGGGGTAACGCTCGTTACCCGGGCCTCCCCCCCCCCCCCCCCCCCCCGTAACGGTAACGCTCGTACGCGGGGGGGGTCTCGGTCTTCCCCTCCAACATGCTGGTGCCCGAAGGCATGCGCACTGTGGTGTGGTGGTCGCAGGCGCACTGTGGGCGCTCGCAGGCCATTGCGGCGCTCGCATGCGCGATGCTGGTGCTTGCGGGCTTTGCGCTTGTACTCGAATCGTCGTCGTCGTCGTCGTCGTCGTCGTCGTCGTCGTCGTCGTCGTCGTCGTCGTCGTCGTCGTCGACGGCGCCCGAAAACGGCCTCCGGAGGCCGAAACAGGCGGCAAACGTCGTCGTCGTCGTCGTCGTCGACCTCGTCGCTCGTCGCTCGTCGATCATCGTCGTCGCGCGCGCTGGCGCGGGCGCGGTGCCGGGACCACGCGGCGGGCTTTGCGCTTGTACTCGAATCGCAAGCCACTGTGGTGCTCTCAGGCAGAGAGTGCTGCTCGCGCGCATACTATGGCGATCGCAGAGCGCCCCTGCTTCGCCATACCCCGCCCAGCCCAAGCGTTACCGTTACCCGGGGGGCACGACCCCCCCCCCCGTCGCGACGACCAGCATCGCTTCCCAGCCGCCCCCCCCGCCCCCACCCCCACCCTCCGCTCGGACGGCCCCCCAGGAGGCCCCAGGAGGCCCCAGGAGGCCACAGGAGGCTCCAGGATGCCCCGTGAATTCCTAGGAGGTCCCAGGAGGCTCCAGGAGGCCCCGTGAATTCCCAGGAGGTCCCAGGAGGCTCCAGGAAGCACCAGGACGCCCCAGGACGCCCCAGGAGGCTCCAGGAGGCCCCAGGAGGCCCCAGGAGGCCCGAGAAGGAGGTCCCTGGAGGCTCCAGGGGGCCCCAGAAGGCCTCAGTATGCCCCAGGAGGCTCCAGGAGGTCCCAGGAAACCCTCGGAACCCCTCAAACGGTCAGGAACGCCCTCCACAGAAAGGCTCCCAAGACACCCCATGCCCCCCAAGACACCCGTCATACGGCCCAAGAAGCACAACAAAAAACGCAGGAGCCTTCTGCAGCTCCCGAGCAATCACATCTCTCCGTTTACTCATATTTATTATTATATTCCTCTTCCCCTGCCTCCTCCACGTCCTCCTCCTCCTCCTCCTTTTCCTCCTCCTCCTCCTCCTCCTCCTCGTCCTCCTCCTCCTGCCCATCCTCCTCTACCCCATCCCCCTCCTCCTCCTCCTCCACCTCCACCATCCTCCCCCTCGTCCTCATCGAAGTCGGCCCGCCCGCCCAGCGCGCGAGGCTGGTGCGACGCGGCAGCGGGGCGGCGCGGGCGGCAACGCGGTGAATCCCCGGCACGCCCACCCAGTTCCAGAGAAAGCCAAGTAATAATACAGAAGTGCAATCATTGATTGGTTGATATCGGTAAGCACGCGGCAACGAGGCGAAGCTGGCGGCAACGTGGCAAATCTTCGGCACGCCAATACAATTCCTTATTGGGCCAAGTAGGACCACCTGAACGCATGCCTTGCCAAATAACACGCAGGCATACGATACTGTCGATGGTAATATATGCGTATTCTTACATGTAGGAATATGTACAAACCCAACATACTTATATATACGTATACACACCTATACGTATATACAACACTATAGATATGAATATGTATATCTACATATATATACATATATATGTATGTATATTAATATATATATATATATATATATATATATATATATGTGTGTGTGTGTGTGAATATGTGTATGTATGTAGTTGGAGTATATGTTTACTGTGATCTGTATTTTTCCCCGCGCCCCCCCTCCTCCGCCCCTCCTCGCCCCAATGCTTTTTTCTGGGTGAAACCGGACAGAGCAGCTGCGCGCGACGATCACCTGTACTTGTATTTCTGCTTAAGTGCCTTGACCATCTGGGCCCGCGCCTTGCGGATTCCGTCGACGTGGGTGCGGTAGAAGTGTGAGTCTGGAAGGGTCTTCTTTCCCCGGCGCTTGCGCCTCTTAGTGAGCAGCCGACGGTGTTCGCATATGCCGTATTCCACGAGATCGTAGCTCAGGAGACTGGCGAGGTCGACCTTGCACAAATGGCTCGCCACTTTCCGCCGCGCCTCCCCGTGGAGGTCCCGCCCTGCGATTTCCAATCGTTGCCGCGTGGTTGTCCCGGGTTGCCCCGCCGGTGTCCCGCGGCGGCCCTGCGGCCGTCCTGTTGCTGACCCGTGGTGGCCCGCGGCGCCTCGGAAGGGCATCGGCCACCTGAATGACGAAACTGCTAATGGCGAGCACCCGAAACATGACTTCACAAGCGACCACAGCCTGCGCGTGCTGAGCAGCAGGCGCGGAAGCTTTGACGGCCATGGCGTTCAGCTCCTGGTCGAACTTGGAGCCCTTACGAGGCCGTTTGGATGCGCTCTCACGAGGCGCCTCGTCGTCGGTGGCCTCGTCGTCGGCGTCTTGGGCCTGCTCCACGTCGGCCGCCCCCGCCGCTGCAAGGCCCGCGGGCTGATGCTTCGCCAGCGCCGCAAGCGCCAGCGGCACCATCCCTGGCCCAGCGCAGGACGGCGTGACGCGCGGTCGTGGGACACGTGAGAAGTACGAGGCGTGGAACCGATCCAATATCATTTTGATCTGGTACGCATGGAACGATGATCCGCGAAGCAAGTAGATTGACTACGCGAGCCCCGCCTGGGGCGCACGGGCATGCAGTTCCAGTGTTCCGAGCCGCGCCCTCGGCTAAAAGCAAACAAAACCTCCTCGGCATCCTCGACTCATCGGCATTCGCTCTCCACCTCCTCCCCCTCCTCATCCTCCTCTTCGTTAAGCAAACAAATTCTCCTTATCCACATATGCATCCTCCGACGCACGCGCGTCTGCGTTCATTTATTCACACATATAAATTGTATTTTATATAGTGTTAAGTTATCGTTCAGTATTTATGTATAATTATATATGTATATATGAATATATATATATATATATATATATTCATATATATATACATATATACATATACTATATGCTAGATATGATATATACTGTACTAGAAGCACAGTGGGAATATCTAAATACGCACAACACCTTGCAAGCTTTTTAGTCGCATCGCGGCAGAAACTCCCCGCGCGCGCGTCCGAGCCCCGCTGGGCCCACCTCGCACGCACAACACCTTGCAAGCTTTCTAGTCGCATCGCGGCAGAAACTCCCCGCGCGCGCGTCCGAGCCACGCTGGGGCCACCTCGCCTGGCAACGCATGGACATCAAGGAACCCATGCGAAACCAGATGGTAAAGCATCAAAAACTTGGCATATGAAGGAACGCCTGAGTCCCGCGGCTGCGACGGAAGTCAGTGGATCAAAATTCAATACGACGTCGTAAAAGGACGATACTGAATGACGTTCCAAGCCCCGCACTATGTCCCCTGCGTACACGCCCAGGCGGGCAGCCACCGTGTTCTTGACGTTCGTTTTCGACACTTTGACTGGCGGGCACATGTAACCAGTCCTTGGGTTCTTACCGAGCGTGTAGGAAGCCTGCTCCATAGCTTTCTGGAGCCGTTCTTCTTGAACGCCCTCACTGACCATGTTGCTTAATATCCGTGGGATCGATTCAAGTTGAGATGCGCGCGTGTCATTAAAGCGCAGATCCGCATATTTATGTAAAGTGAGCTCGAAGTGCGTGGATTCGTTCAGCACGCGCCTGGCAATTCCAGCACCCAAAGCCACGGCGCGAACATCTTTAGTACGGATCACAGGTTGGAGACACACGTCCATGGCCGATAACTCAAAGGGGAGGGTGTTCCACTTGAGATCGTCCCACCATGTCTCACAACCAGCACGCTGAGCTGTGATCGGTAAGAAGTCGTTGCAAAACTGTTGCAGTGTGATGTCAACTCTGGATGTGGGGATCTTCCGACGTGCAAGCCCGAATGCGCTTCTGATGAAAGATCGGGGCAACACAGACTGGCCATGAAGGCCTGCGATTGTCGCCACCAGCTTCATCACTATCATCGTCATGATCTCATGACCAAGCTCATTAATCTGGTCCCCTGGTGTTACACGATGCTCCTCGTAGAATAAAGAAGACATCGCGTGCTGTGCACAAGTGGCCCGTCGACAAGGTGGCGAAGCCAAAACTGAGGACGCTAACAAGAGCACCTCGGGGAGTCTGAACCACAATGGATGGCGGAAGAACGAAGCAGGAATGAGGAAACCAAGGAGGAGGATGACAAGGATAATGAGGATGAGGATGGGGAGGAGGACGGGACGGAGAAGGGAAGATGAGGAGGATTAGGATGATGAAACGCACGAGGGAGATAAGGATGATAATGAAGGGGATGATGATGAGGAGGAGGAGGACACGGAAGAGGGATGATGAGGATCATGTGGATGGGGAGGAGGATGAAACGGAGGAGGGAAGATAAGGGCGATGATGATGAGGATGATGATGAAACGGAGCAGGGAAGATGAGCATGATGATGGCGATGGGGGGTATGATACGGAGGGGGGAAGATGATGATGATGAGGAGGAGGATGAGGATGAGGAGGATGAACCGGTGGAGGGAAGATGAGGATGATGGGGGTAATGATGGAGGAGATTGAAACGGAGGAGGGAAGATGGGGATATTGAGGGTGAGGAGGAGAAGGAAAAGGAAAATGGAACGGGATGATGAGGATGGGGATGAGGAGGATGAAGCGGAGGAGGGAAGATGAGGAGGATGAGGAGGAGGTTGAAACGGAGGGGAGAAGATAAGGACGATGATAATGAGGATGGGGAGGGGGAGGAGGAGGAGGAGGAGGAGGATGAGGGGGGGGATGGGGGTACTGAGGGTGCTGATGACGCGGGAACGCGAGAGGCTAGCCAATGCTATCCTCCTCATTCCTATCCACCGAAAGGTTCTCCCGACGGCGTTGGTCATTCTCCCAAGCAACAGGCGCCTCGGAGGTAGCGACACCGCCCACTTTAGCAATCTGTTGGGGTGGCAAAGTCGGAAGCTCAGCGATTGCTGAAGTGGGCTGAGGAACCTACAGGGCCGCAGCAGGAGCCTCTACAGCAACGCTGATAGGACCCATATCCCCACTAGAACCCCTCCCAACAGGCTCATTGCCAAGCAGAAGACCCCAAACAGCCTTCGTCTCACCCGTCCGCCGAAACGGAGTGCCCACAGTGGCCTCGACGATGGAGTGGTCTCTGAACACCCACGGGACCTCAGAAACCTGGAAGAAATCCCTGGGGACAGGATGAGGTGGTTGCGGGGCAGGAGGCGGAGGCGGAACGAAGGGGGGCCCGAAACCCCCACGGTGCTGGGACCCCGCTCGAACGGTTGCACCCCTGCTTGCTCGCATGCCTCCACAAGGACCTATGCATCGCCGAATTGAATATACCAGAAGGGGGGCGAGGAAGAAGTAGAAGAGGGATGGGGGGAGAAGGCGTAGGGGGAGGAAGAAACGGAGGACGACGACAAGTAAGAGGAGGGAGAGCGACGATCGACAACAAACGCCCCGATACCCCTTCATCCTAGCCCCCAAACACATGGCATGGCGGCGGGATGGGTAAAGCTGCCAAGGACACAGGGAGCGTGCAAAATATGCCCGGGACCGAGAAACATCCGTAGACGGGATGCTTCCAAAAGTTTGGAGCTGACCACATGGAGGGCGCAACGGACAGATCTCATTGACGACTCATGGAAATCACCCAGAAATCGAGGCACCCTTTTGTTCAATCACGCTGCCATGTATAAGCGCCCCCGTGCATGATGTAGTGTTTTTTTACGTATGGAAGTGACAGAACAAGCATTGCAAAAACTTCAACATGTTTCTAGATTTTTGTCATGCCGATGTCCTTGCTTTCCCCTGCAAAAAAACACTGTATTCGGCGCGCGACCGATTCTATGTGGCAGCGTGATTGAACAAATCGGCTCCCTAGTTCTCGTTGTTTTTCTTGACAATATGGTGCATTCTGCTTGCGGCCTGGCCTTCTGGTGTCTCTGGGGGGGGGGCTGTGTGAGCTCATCACTATGTCAACATTAATAGATGCATGCATGCTTAACCGTACGCAATTGTGTAACATGTTTACGTATATATGTAAACAGTATCATGCATACATACATGACTTTATATATGATATATGACATATATATATAATATATATATATATATATATATATACATACATACACATACATGAATATACGTGCATACACAACTAAAATATATAAATATATACACATACGAACACAGATGTCGGCTCTTTGTAAATATACACATGTACGCATGCACACACATGTGGCCATACACACACGGTCACAAGTATGCATACACACGCCATCATTCGCTGGCCCACGTCTGCGACAAGGGTAGGGCAACGCAACGTGATGCACCACGCGCGGACGCATGGATGTGGAGTGGATTTTTCGGCGCCTCAATGACCGCTCCCCCGCGGCTGCCCACTGCAATAGACTATAGTGTCTACGTGCGCCTCTTCTTCGTTGAGAGGTCGAAGACCGACATCCGCTCCCCTGCGCCAGCAGTAGCCTTGATGTGCTGGTACACTGCCGCCTGCTGCGAGGACGGCCCCTGGCGGCGCCGCGCGGGCACTGGCGGCGCCGCCTCGCATGCAATGCAAGTCTGCGGGGCGGCCAAGTGGGCGCCCCACTCGGTGCCCCCGAAAATTGTCGCGGACATTGCCGTGAATGGGCGCATGTCCGCATGCCGCACTCGCGCCGTCGTGCGGGTCGATAAGGCGCGCTGCGCCATGGCCAGCTCAGCAGCGCCCCACGTGCTCAGCTCGGCGGCGAACACTCTCTCGCTGACAGTGATCACGTCGTGGAAGCACGCCTTCAAGCACGAATGCACCTGCTCGTTGCGCGTGGTGCCCGTGCCGAGCAGCGCGGTCTCGCTGGGAGTCAGCCGCGCCCTGTAGCGCAAATTGTTGAACAGCCACTCGCAGCGGTTCGGCTGGCAAGCCGCGATGAACTGCTCCCGCAGCGTCGTCTTGCTGTACCTCGCGTCGAGGCGCTCTGGGTATACGACGACGAGCGCCGCGAGGAGCCCGCAGAACTCAGCCCGCGTCTTCATGGGGCGGCTCGGGTCCATCTCCTTCAGCGTCTTAGTGGCCCTTGCTAGACTGATGTCCCCGTCCACGATGTGCTGGACGCGCGTGCGCTCGGCGGCCGTCTGCTGCGGCGGGTTGGTGCCGTCGAACATGACCTCATGCCGCCTGGTCGTGTCCCGCACCGAGAACTTGCCCATGATGGCCCTGAGCACATGCGTCTGGCCAAGTGCCGATCGGCCGCGAAGGCTAAGTGCATCGGGTCCAAGCTGATGCCGATCACATTCGGGAACATCCCACGCATCTCAAGCAAGACTTTCTGGTTGGTCACGTCCAGCGCCACGTGCTCGACCTTGCTCCTGTAGGCCATTGGGACTGCCTGATCGGCAGCGCCGCCGAACGAATCCGGCCTCTCCGCGCATGACGGCGCCAGCGCCAAGACCTCCCCGTGAAACCCGAGCACTGTGATCACGTTGTGCTTATCCAAGCTACTGCGCCCAACCACTTTATATGCGATTTTGTACGTGGCGTCGAGCGACAGCGACCGGAAGCCGCCCAGCGGCGCGAGGCTCGACTTCAGCTGGCCGACGAAGTTCTTCATCGCGAGAGACTCCATCACGTCACACGCAAGCGCCGTCATAGTCGACGAGTGTCGGTTGGCCAGCTGCGTGACCTGGCAACCTTTCTCCAGCCACGCTGAGGAGAGTGCTCGAAAAGCCACGTGGCATACGCCGCCTGCGTCCAGCAGCTTCCTCGCGTACGCGTTCGCGAACCCCTGCGTGTAGTAATGGTTCTCCAGGCGCCTGCAATCCTCCAACCGCGGGTCGCCGAGTGCCCAGAATGCGGGGCCGTCGGCAGTGAACACAAGCGACACGTTGACGTCGCGGTTGCCCATGACGGTGTAGATCGACGCCCGCGCACCGCGCTGCGCGGAAAAGCCGACCCATTCGCAAATCAACTTCTTCGCCCGAGAAGCGTAGTTACCGAGCGCGGATCCACCCGTCAGCACGTCGTGGTCGTGCAAGGCGCGGATGATGGCCGCGATCTTGGGATGCGTCACCCACGTCTCGTCGTCCTCCATCGTTGCGGACAGGCACAACTTCCCAGACACGTGGAGCCTCGCGTGGTCACGCGCGCACCTCATGCGAGTGACCGCTAGGCCGCAGAATGGGCACTCCAATCCGTCCTCGCCCTCCCCCACATCACCGTCTGTGAGCTTGCGAAGCCACTCCGTCGCCTCCTCCTTCATGAGCGCGACGATGTCTCCGTGCCTGGCCTTCTTCACGCTCACCTTCCTCATGGGCGGCATCTTGGTCGCCCGCGCGGCCGCGCCAGCGGGCTTCCTGGCGGCGCTCTTGCCGGCTGGTTTCTTGACCACGCAGCGCGCCCGCGTCGCAGGCGCGGCTGCTGGCCGCCGCGCAGCGCGCTGGAGCCCCATGGCTCGGCGCGAGGGCGCGCGGGGGCGGGTGGGCGTCGCTTGTGCGCGAGCGAGCCTCGAGCCCAAATATGGCCGCGGGAAGGGGGCGCGCGCGGCAGTCCGCCGAGCCTCGAGGGCGGCGACATCGGCCCATGCATGCAATGTCGCCATCCCGAACAGACTATCGGGGCTCGCAGACGGGGCAAAGACAGGCGGGCGAAGATTTTCCGCCTGCTCTCCGCTGGGGCCGACTCTCCGCGAGCCCGACAACCCCGCGGCGACTACCCAGTGCATCCGACCGTCGCGCTCACAAGCCAACCAATGGCCACTGCCCTAGTCTGGTGTCATCAACTCACCCCGACACCCTGGCCTCGCCCGAGCCCGCGGGCGCCCCCGCGCCCCTCACGGCTCCGCCTACACGGGGAGGTCGGCCGCCCGCTCCCCCGACCACTCTGTTCGGCGCCCTTGCCCGATCAGCTGCTACCGCGGCCGCGACCACGGCCACGCCTGCGAGAGCCCCTCGGGTCAAGGCCGCTCTTGCTGATCTTCTCGGACAACACCTCCGCCTCCATGTTCGCAAACTTGCGCAGCGTCTCGCGGTAGTCCTGGCTCGGCTCCTCCACGAGATAGACCTCGAGGGCGTCTTCCTCGTCATCCCACTTGCCCAGCACGCTCGGGCATGACCTTGCGATCTCGCGGAACACTGCGACGCCGATCTTGGGGATCTGCCTCTCCCTCTGCTCCTTGCCGGTGAACAAACCGAACACTTGGTGCGTCTTCGTCCTGTATGGCGATGTTCCCTCTTCCCCTGTTTTGACGGGCTTCAGGAGCATGCGGCGCGCGATCTCTGTCGTCTTCACGTTTGCGACCGCGGTGATGCCGTCGACGTCCTTGTCGCCAGCCCTGAACACCGCGTCTTCGAGGTCGGCCGCCTGCAGCTCCGTTGGGGGAACCACGGGGTCCAGGATGCTCATGTCCTCCCTGAAGGCGTCGCGAATGCCTCGGGGGTGCCGAATGAGCCACTGGCAGGAAATGCCAAAGCTTTTTGCGCCATTCTGGGGCCACTTGGGCCCCGTCGGGCCCCACAGGGGGGCGCCCTGGACGCCGCGGGCCCCCCTGGTGCTCCTCTGCCCCCCTCCCCCCCCGCTGGCCAGCGGCACTTTCTGCGACGCCCGAATGCCGTCCAGGCTGCCAGACAGCCTGAAGGCCCGTTCGAAGTGTTCGTCCTCGATGACCCACGGGAGCTCGCGGTGCACCTGCGGGACTTGCCCCCACATCACGTCCGCGAGGAAAAGGCCCGAGGCGAGCATGCCTAACTTCCAAGGCCCGATCCCGTGCTCCGCACCCTTGTCGGCATCGTTCTCATCGCGGGCCTTCTTGACGAGCATGTTGTAATAAGTGGAGTAGCTCAAGAAGGCGCCGCGGGCTTTGTCCGAGAGCTCCAGGGTGCAGCGCGGGCCCTTCTGAGAGCAGTGTTCAACGAGGACCTCCGCCCGCTTGCCGAGGTTGAGGCGGTCTGGAATTTCGATGTCCCGCTTCGGGAGGTTCCACTGCGGAACGTAGACGCCCTGCTCGTACTTCATGCGCACGGGCACGTCGACGCCGTCGGGGAGAGTGTGCGTCACTCCGTGGACAGACGGGACGTACTCGGGAATGTCCACCTCCTCGCCCTCGTCCTCGTCCTCGCCCTCGTCGTCGGGCATGAAGTGCGACCTGAACGCCGTCGCGCTGATGAACGCCTTCCCGCAGCCGATGGACCCCCAGATGGTCTTGGGCACTGGCACCCAGTTGCTCCGAGAAGGCAAGCCCTCGATCTCCTCGTACTGCTCGTGCGGCTGCACGGGGAGGCCCGTGCAGACGAGGAGCCGCGCCTTTGCCTGACACCCGTGATCCCCACGATCGCCCCTCAACATCTCGATCGCTGGGGTTGGATGAAAGTTCCCGAGAATGGTTGTCGAGACTGGGAGGCAATCACGTCCGCCGTGGGCACCATTGCTCTTTGTCTCGTGATCGCTCTTCCCGCACTGGGCCAGGCGGTTAAACCGCCCAGCCAGTGGGGTTTGTCCCGAGCCTGGCCCCTCGGACGCCTTTTTCTCGTTGGGCTTATCGAGAATGCTCAAGTCCTGGAGGAATTGATACACTTCGTCGTAGACCAACGCCTGTCCGAACCAAATGCGCCCCTGCATCCCAGGGGAAGTGGCCAGTGCCTTCTCGGCCTCGTCAAGGTCGCTGAGCTCGCGGTTGACCCACTCGGGCGACAGGGCGGGGAGCTTCTGGACGATCTTCGTCTGGCGGACGAGCCTGTAGTCACCTGCGCAGCGTTCCCGCACGCGCTCGATCGTCCCGCCCAGGAATGCGAGGGACCAGATGCCAGGAAATGAAGGATAGGATGGCTCGGTCGGCTCATCTGCGGCGCCCTGGGCAGGCAGGGTGTCGGCGTCTTGCACGGCCGCGCCATCGCCGCCAGCCCTCCGCTTCTTGGCTTTCTCGAGGTCCTTCAGGAAGACCGCCTTGGCCTCGAACACCAGCCGGTTGCGCTTCATGCATTGCTTGTCGGCGTACCCGATGCAGTCCTCGGCCAAGTTCGTGAGGCGGCTCTTCCGGCTCTGCGAGTGGTTCACGTTGAGCAGGGCCAGGCACAAGGGGTCTGGCGTGCCCCAGAGGTTCACCTTCCGACTAGCCACGACTGGGGGAGCTGCGCGCCCCACCCCTCTCTGGGAGGGCCCAACGCGTCGGCGATCTCTCGAAAGGGGCGGCGAAGGATCGCGGCTCCCCCAGTTTTGGCCAGCGTGACCTGGGCCCCGTTGCTCAATGCTGGAATGATGCCCAAGGAGTACATGAAGATCGGGAACGCGGGGTGGCTGCTCTTGACCGACTGGTAGTGGGCCGCTTCGTACCCAGTATTCCCCGCGATGAACCTGCCATGTTCCTCCCACTGCGCCTGCACATAGTGCCCGACCTTGCGCATGAGGTCGCAGTGCAACTTGGAAACCGCCATGGCAGCGAGAGGGGCGCGCGGGGCAATCGGGGGCCCGACCGCGAAGGCAGCGGTGCAGGCTCGGGCCAGCGCTATTGCAGCCGCGGGTGGCAGCGGCAACGACGGGAGCGCGAATGCAGCGGTCGGACGATGCTGGCGGCAATTCCATGGGCTGGGGAGGCCGAGAGCCGCTGACGAACTTTCCGACGTGCTGGCGGGAACAATCCAATGGACACTCAAAACCCAGGGCGGCCTCGACGCGGCCCCTCATGGCGCGGCCTAGCGCCTCGCCCATCCGAACAGCGTCGACACGCGCACCTGGCGAACAGGGCGCGGCTTGCCTGATCGATCGCGAACTGGCTCGCCCGACCCTCCGACGATCGGAATGCCCCGTAGAGATCCGATCAGCCCGCCGTCCGATCAGCGACGCCCGCCAGATACTGGCAAGGCCGACGATTGCACCTCGATTCGGCTCGCCTCGGGGCCCTACCATCTGGCGCCACGGCTCGTCCTGCACGGGGGTTCCGTCGGCGTCCACGATGCGGAGCGGCGAGCGCGCCGCCTCGTCCATGGCCGCGCTCAGGCGGTGCTTGAGGTCCTTCATAGTCTCCAACCACGGGATGGAGACGGGGCCCGCCAGCTGGATGCCGCTGGCGGCGTCCGTGGCCACAACCACTGCGTGGTCGTCCCAATGGTCGAAGAGGCTGATGGACACGCGGCGCACCCTCCGGCCGAATAGCGTCGACATGTGGACCTAGCGGGCATTTTTTGGGGGTGGCAACTGCAAACGGCATGGTTGAGCAGACCCGCCCGCGATCGGGAAGATCGGCCGACCAGCCTGCGGCAGAGATGTGGCAGACCAGCGGCGCCCGCACATTGTTGAGCGCACGGCCTGGCGCAAGCCGATTCGGGCTGTCTGAGAGCCCGGCGTTTTGGCGCCACGGCACGTCCTGCACGGGCGCACCGTCGACGTCCACGATGCGGATCGCCGAGCGTGTCGCTGGACTCATGGATGCCTGCAGCCGAATCTTTAACTCTTTGACGGTGTCGCTCCACAGGATGGCCACGGGACCACCCGCCTGGTCCCCGGTGTTCACGTTAGTGGCTGCAACGAGCGCGTAGTCGTGCAGGGAGTCGACAAGGCGCACGGAAGCCATGCAAGGCACCGCCATTCCCAGACGGAGGGTCCGTGAGCAGCTGGGCGGGGATATCGTAAATGTCTGCTGGGCTGACGCTCAGCTACTTGAGCCAACCGCGAGCAGCTGGATACAGGGGTGGTTGTGGATCTCTGCCGTCGGCAGCGCATGCATACCACACGTCTAAGCATAACGGGTACATGCTTGCACAGTGATGTATGCAACTTATTAACCACCAAATAAACATATGCGCAAACAGAACGAAACACGCATGCAATACTCATATGTGTCGTAACCGCTGTGTCCGAACACGTTGCGCTATGGAAGAGGCAGGGGGCACAACGCGTTAACAACATTTGAAATAACGAAAACTGAAGGCGCCGTTTTGTTCAATCACGCTGCCAGGTAAGAGCTGCAGCGTGCAGAATGTATTGTTTTTTGCATATGAAAACGCCCAAAACAGCCGAACAACAACTTATGTTGTTTTGTGTTTGTTTGTCGTGCTGTTTTGCTTACTTTTTCATGCAAAAAACAATGTATTCTGCACGGACCAGACTCCATGTGGCAGCGTGATTGAACAAAATGACGCCTGATATTATTGTAGATTTTTGTGATAAGCTCACATGTGCTATGCACGTGGCGACGTCCATGCGGCAGCGCGGCTGGACGACGCCATCACATCTCACTGTTAACACCGCCTTCTCACTACAAGGGATCTTGAACACCAGGGATCAGGTAACACAGAAACAAACAATTATTCGTTGTTCTTAAATCTGCTATTTTGCCTGGTCCCTGGGCCCTGGGAGAGACGCCCGGGCCCAGGATATGGAAAACCAGGGATCAGGCAAACAGCAAATTTGTTAGAAATTTGAAACATGTTTATAAATCTGCTATTTTGCCTGGGCCCTGGGTCCTCGGATCGCAACTTGGGCCCAGGATCTGGGAAATCAGGGATCAGGCAAAATAGCAAAATTTCAAAAATTTTAAAAATTTTAAAAATCTTGTTATTTTGCCTGGGCCCTGGGCCCTCGGATCGCAACTTGGGCCTAGGATATGGAAAATCAGGGATCAGGCAACATAGCATTTTTTTATATATATATATATATATATAAAAAAAAATGCTATTTTGCCTGGGCCCTGGGCCCTCGGATCGCAACTTGGGCCCAGGATCTGGGAAATCAGGGATCAGGCAAAATAGCAAGATTTTTAAAATTTTCAAATTTTTTTAAAAAATTCTGCCTCCCCCCTCAATTTTTTTTTTAAAAAAAGAAAATCCCCGCCTTCTCAGAATGGTTGCTATTTCTGTTCATCCTGGGAGTCTACAATCCAATACGTTGAACGTCATTCGGGGGCGTCGCAAAGCCGAAGCATAAGCAGCAGGAAAACAGAAGCTGGGGACTCGCCGCTTGGGGGTGCATCCGAAGGGGGCGGGGGGGGTGGCTGGGAAGCGATGCTGGTCGGCCGTGCCCCCCCCCCCCCCCCGGGTAACGAGCGTTACCGGCCGGAATAAAAAAATGATCTCGCGGGTGCCTGGTCGCGCCCGCCCGTGCATTGCGCGCGCGCGCCTGGCTGCGCGCGCCCGCAGGCCGCAAGTACCTGGCGGCGCCCGCGCGCGCGGGCCGCGGGTGCTCGGCCGCGCCCGCCCGCGCACGCCGCGGGCGCCATGGCGCGCCCGCCCGCGTGCATTACTGGTGGCGCCTAGCGATGGCGTGCCCTCGCAGACCGTGCAGCCTCGTCGATCCCGAGCTCCGCGAGCCCCTTGAGCTTCGGTCGGTTCAGAGCGTCGCAGGCCCCGAGCCTCGCGCACCACGGGTGCCTGGCCGCGCGCGCCTGGGCCCCCGACCCACGCGCGCCGCGGTCTGCGGGGCTTGTGGGATAAGTGGGGGCCCGTGGGGCTTGTGCGACATGTGGGAACCGTGGGGCTTGTGCGACGTATAGGTCCCGTGGGGCTTGTGCGACCTGTGGGGCCTGTGGGGCCCATGTGGCTTGTCGGGTTTGCGGGCCCTGTGCGACCTGCGGGAAACCGTGCGATTTGCCGGCCCCGGGTCCTCGCAGACCCTTGCGCCTAGGTTGGCCCAGCGTTTTCCAGACTTGCGCCATGGCCCCCTTGGTTGTTGGAGTTCACAAAATACCTGGGCTGGCACCGAGCCAAATGGCACCCTTGTAGGAGCATCTCGCGCTCCGCGCGAGATAAGAGCGCAACTAGTTCCAATTGGTAGGAATCGCTCGGCCGCGCGAAGGGAAGGGGGGTCGCTGGCAAGTGATGCTCGCCCAAAAAATCGGCTGACGCCGAGAACAAGCTTCGCGCTCCTCGCGAGAGAGGGCAGCGGATTGCACGTCGCCACAAACGTTCGGCTGCCGCCTATTCAAGGAGCCCCTGGCTGGTTGTTGGATACAGGAGAAAAAGGCGCTCGGCGTGCGCCGAGACAAGCAAGCAGCTTCGTTGTTGTAGTTAGAAAAAATCGCTCGCGCTGCGCGCGAGGACGGAGGGCTGCGCATGGCAAGTCGCAGCACTTCGCTCGGCCGACGCCGAAATAAATGGAGTCACGTGTTGCGCGCGCTACCCCGCGAGGTGAGCAAATGTGCGCGGCGGCGCGAATGGCGACAGCGCCTTTTGCTGAGCAACCACGACGTGGACGGTGAAGACCTTCGGTCGCTGCGTGGCTCGCGATTGGGGCCTGCTCCATGCTGGCCATGCGCGAGCGCTCTTGTTGGGGTCAGGCCCAGGCCTAGTGCATTCCAGCCAAGCCATGCCTTGTATCGTCCTCGTAGTATGGCTTCCAAACCCAACTCTGATATACTGCTTGTGGTCAACCAGGGCACGTAAGGCGTCAGGCAAGCTCATTGCACGGCATTGTTGCGCGCCCCCGCAAGCCCGCTCGGTTGCGAGTGGCGTTCCTGGAAAAATGACGCGCGCAAGCGTTGCACCAGCCCGTTCCTTTGTTGGCCAGCTGGGCGGCGCTGACAGGCACCGCCAGGTCTTGCAACCTGCGTAGTTTGTGAACGTGCGCTGCGTTCGCGCGTGGCCGAGGAATCGTTCTCCCAGGATATCCGGTCTGACTTGGGGGAGGGGGGGGATGTGCATGTGCGTAGCGTTCGCTTTCACGCAGTATGCATTTGCATTGCATGTTGGTATCTTGCAGCGGGGGCATGCGTGTGTTCTGGGTTTGATGGCATGCCTGCATCTAGTCCTTACATGTCGGAGTTTCGCTTGCGTCGCAGCATGTGGTCTTGTACAAGTATAGCTGCTCGTGTCGCTAGGGGGCTCGGGCCGCGCAGATGTCCGATGCGCCCAAGACGTCTCCAAAGACGGCCGATATGACCTCAGGCGGCTCCAGGGGTCGCCTCAAGTCGCCCCGACGACGCGCCAGCGCGATTCCGATCGCGCCCTAGGTGCCCCGATGCGCCCGGGAGCATGGGCAACGCATGGGAAGCAACATCAATGTGAAAAGCGATGGGGGGGGTCGGTGTACGAGTTGGCGCACGAACGACGCATGGAAATTCGCACGCCTATTGCCGCGCGTGCGCAGCCCCGAAGTTCCCTGGCAAGCCGTTATGTGAGTGCGCTTGCTTTGAACGTAAGCCCGCTACCTCAGTCGTCCATTCATCGGTTATTGGCGGTTTGCGATTTGCGAATGTCCTCTGATATAATGAGTGGTAGCTGGGCCGAGATGCAAATAAATTGCGGCAGACGCTGCGTGCGGCAGGCCGTGGAAGCGAAATACAAGATTGCTCGTGAGCCAGCCCCTAAACTACCCCCCCCAAACAACGCAGACCCCCAAGACAAAGCCAATAGATTGAGCAGTCGCAGTAGTAGTAATGGTGGTGTTGGCAGTGGTAAGAGTAGTGTTGTAGTAGTAGTCGTAGCAGGGAAAGCAAGGCTCGTAGTAGTAGTAGCAGTAGTAGTAGTCGTGCTCACTCTCAGTAGTGGTAGTACTAGTGGTAGTAGTAGTGACTGTAGTAATTCTGGCAATACTTAGAGTAGTAGTGGTAGTCGTAGTAGTCGTAGTAGTAGTAGTAGTAGTGGTAGTAGTAGTAATAGTAGTAGTATTAATAGTAGTAGTGATAGCAGTAGCAGTAGCAGTAGTAGTAGTAGTAGTAGTAGTAGTAGTAGTAGTAGTAGTAGTAGTAGTAGTAGTAGTAGTAGTAGTAGTAGTAGTAGTAGTAGTAGTAGTAGTAGTAGTAGTAGTAGTAGTAGTAGGTAGTAGTAGTGGTAGTAGTAGTAGCAGTAGTAGTAGTAGTAGTAGTAGTAGTAGTAGTAGTAGTAAGTAGTAGTAGTAGTAGTAGTAGTAGTCGTCGTCGCAGTAGCAGTAGCAGTAGCAGTAGTAGTAGTAGTAGTAGTAGTAGTAGTAGTAGTAGTAGTAGTAGTAGTAGTAGTAGTAGGGAGTATAGTTGTAGCCATGGTACCAGATGTGGTGGTGCTGGTGACAGGAATTGCAGAACTACTAGTAGTAGTAGTAGTAGTAGTCGTAGTAGTAGTAGTAGTAGTAGTAGTAGTAGTAGTAGTAGTAGTAGTAGTAGTAGTAGTAGTAGTAGTAGTAGTAGTAGTAGTAGTAGTAGTAGTAGTAGTAGTAGTAGTAGTAGTAGTAGTAGTAGTAGTAGTAGTAGTAGTAGTAGTAGTAGTAGTAGTAGTAGTAGTAGTAGTGGTGGTGGTGGTGGTGGTGGTGGTGGTAGTAGTAGTAGTAGTAGTAGTAGCTGTTGTAGGTGTAGTAGTCGGCGTCGCTCCAGTAGAAGGAATACTATCAAACACAAAAACAGTAGGCGTAGTAGCTTAAGCAGGAAAGAATAGTAGTTGTCGTAGTAGTAGGGGTAGAAGTAGTAGTATTAGCTGTAGCAGTAGTAGTCGTAGCAGAAGTCGTAGCAGTAGGTCGAAGTAGTGGTAGTTCTCGTAGTGTTGACATCAAAAGTTGGCCCTCCTGCAGTCCTCGAAAGTTGTCCCTTCTAGGGCTCATTTGGGCGCCAAGAGAAGTCAATAAGGGCCCCAGGAGGGCTCCAAGAAGGCCCCAAGAGGGCCTTAAGAGTGGCCCAAAGAGACCTCAAGAAGGCCCCCAAAGAGACCCCTCCCCCTAAGGATTTTTCAGGGTTCCTATGGTTCGCAAATATTCCCAAGGATTCCTGACGGAATCCGGAGGAATCCTGATCCTAAGGATCCTAAGGAATCCCAAGGACCCTAAGAAATCCTCACGCATCCTAAAGAATCGAAGTACTTCTGAAGAAGAAAGAAGTATTTCTGAAGAAGAAAGAAGTACTTCTGAAGAAGAAAGAAGTACTTCTGAAGATCCCATGGTTGTAATTGGTCCCATTTATGGTTGCAATTCGCTCCGAACGGTTGGAATTGGGACCAGTCGGTTGTAATTCGTCCCATTTCGGGGGGAGGGGCGGGGGGAGGAGGAGGGAGTGGGGTTTAGGGAGAGAGGGAGGGGGGGAGGGGAGAGAGGCAGGCCGGAGGAACGCGAGGAGCCACAACCACGGATGGCCCCTCCTCCACCTCCTCCTCCTCCTCCTCCTTCTCCTCCGCCTCCTCGCGATCCGTCTGGCCCCTATGGGCCGCCAGGCATAGCAGAAAACCGAACCCCCGACACAAACTGAATCCATAGTTTATTTGATACGCCTGAACGTGCCAGGGGGGGGCACGGTGGCGGTTTGAGCATAATGATTCGGAGGATAAGGATGAGGTTGAGGATGTTGACGAGGGGAAAAAGTTTGGGAACGATGGTGATTCTGATGATGAGGATGGATATGATGATAATAGTAACGTGAACGGTGGTAACGATGATGGTGATGATGCTGATGATGATGGTGATGGTGATGATGATGATGATGATGATGATGATGGATGATGATGGATGTTGATGCCGATGATGATGATGCTGGTGATGATGCTGATGCTGATGCTGTTGATGATGATGCTGATGATGATGATGATGCTGATTATGATGATGATGATGCTGGTGCTGATGCTGATTCTGATGATGATGATGCCGATGCTGATGCTGATGCTGGTGATGATGATGAGGAGGAGGAGGAGAAGGAGGAAGAGGAGAGGGAGTGATGAGCGGGGACGACGAGCAAGGATGACGAGCGAGGGCGAGGACGCTCCAGGGAGAGGAGGCGGAGGAGAAAGAAGAGGAGGAGCAGGAGGAGTTCGAGGAGCGAGGAGGAGGAGGAGGAGGCGGAGGAGGAGGAGGAGGAGTTCGAGGATGCCACGAGGGACGTGTCTCCTCATTCGCCCTCTTCGAACCGCGTCCTCATGCTCCTCGTGGTCCTCATCTTCTTCCCGTTCCTGCACTCCCTCGCCGTCCGAGGGGGATGATAACTGTGTGAAGAATGAGGACGAGATCGAGGAGGATACGGATGATGATTCTCCTTCTTCGTACTTCTCGATCCGCCTATATCGTCATAACTTGTGGTCGTTGCTCTTCCTCCTTTCTTGTCTTGCAATGTGTTCCCTTGCCATTCACGATCCGGGGATGAAGGATATCCGAGGACGATGATTCTTCCGAGGATGGGAGGCGTGGGGCGGAGGAATGTGATGAGGAAGATGGGGGATTGCGAATATGAGGATGAGGAGGGGGGAATAATAGTTCCATGAGGACACGGGGGATGTGTCCCCTCCTTCAACCTCTTCGATCCGCATATGTTCCATTCAGAAGTGCCACGAGGATGAACACCAAGTCAAGTATCTTCGTCGTCCGAGACATCGTCGCAGAAGCCGTTCAGTTTTCCCCTCCTTCCTGCTCCCTCTCATACCCCTCCGCCTGGAGGTGCGTGCGCCGCGTACATGCTAATGATGAAGCGGTACCTCGACGCGGAAGCCGAATCATTGGGTGGCGGACGTGGTGGCAGGCGTTAGCGACACGCACCACGTCAATCTCTCTCCCTCTCTCCGTTTCTCCCGCTCTTTGAATATGTCAACGCATCCTCTTCTCCCTCCTTCCTTCCCCATCCGTCCTCTCTTCTCATGCTCCTCCTCGTCCCTTTCCCTCCTCCAGTCCATCCGCCTCCGCCGCCCGCTCCAGTAGGTGTTGAAGGCGAGCAGGCTGTACGACGCCTAGCCGCCCTCACGCGAAGCGCGAGAAAGTAGTTAAAGGTGTGGAAGAATCCTGCCACACAAGGCCTTAGCCGGAGCCCAAAAAACATGGGAAGCCCCAAAGACAACTAAAAAGTCAAAGCAACTCGACCTATCCAGCCCGATTCCGAGTCTGGCGAGGAGAGAGAGGGGAGGAG
This sequence comes from Prorocentrum cordatum, assembly GCA_963575745.1. Lineage (NCBI taxonomy): Eukaryota > Dinophyceae > Prorocentrales > Prorocentraceae > Prorocentrum > Prorocentrum cordatum. The sequence continues at coordinate 226,275 of CAUYUJ010015191.1, read as the reverse complement.
GTAGGGTGAGGCCGTTGCCAGGGCCTCTCCGGCAGGGATTCCACCCTCCGCCGCGAGCTTCGGCGGCGAGCGAAAGGGCTCAGGAGACAACTCCCGCGTCCGTCTCTGAAGCGTGCAGGGCGCACCGACCACCACACCACCAACCAGGGGCGGGGGCGGGGGCGGGCCGTCGTCGGCGTCGACGTCGCAGCCGAAGCCGTCGTCAGTCCCAGTCTGCTCGCCCGCCTGAGCCGGGTCAGGAGGCGGACTGGGGGGGGGAGGCGCGGGCCGCCGCTTCGAGGGCGGAGCGCCGTCGGGGCCGGCCGCGGCGGGGCGCCGAGCCGCGGGCCCTCTGGCGGGCCAGAGCGGGGACGGCGTCCCGGGGGCAGTACGTTCAGGATGCGGATCCCGAGCTTGCCCGACATCACCGGCAGTCGTGACCGGGCCTCAGCGGTGGAGCCGGCGGCCGAAAGTGATCCAGCCCGTCTTGGCTGTAACCCTGGGCTGGCCAGCCCACCAGGCCTCAGCGACGCCATGCGCCCAACCGAGGGCGGCGCGGTCAGGCGCAAAGCGGGGGCATGCAGCCCAACAGTGCCGGGCCGAGGCAGCGACGTGCCCGCAGGACGGGCAGGGGGCCTGACCGTGGGCCCGACGCGTGGGGGCGGAGGAGGCCACGACCTCGGCCTCGTGGCCGCGGCACGGGGGTCGGCCGCGGCCACGACCTCGGCCTCGGCCTCACCGGCCCGCTCCACCTTCCTCCTCCCACCTCCCCCCCTCCCCTGCTTGCCTTCACGGTGCCCTGGGTTTCCTGGGTTTCGATGGTTTTGCTGTGGAAAGCGCGACGTCCCCACAGCAAAAGTCAAAGGACGTCCTGGGGCCTCAGGCTTGGGTTTCTCGTGGAAGGCTTCTTGTGGTCGAGCTCCTGCTGTATGCCCCTCCTGCCCTTCCTGCCCCTCCTCCCCCCCTCCCCCCCTTCCCCTTCCTCCCCTCCTCCTCCCCCTCCCCCCCGCCCGCGGCTCGGCGCGGCCGAGGCGCCCGCCCTCCGCAGAGCTCCCGCCCCTCCCAACCTCCGCGGCGCGCCGCCGCTGCGGAGCTGCCCCGCCGGCTTTGCTCGGCCCGCGAGGCGCGGGGGCGTGGGGAGGCCGCAGCACGCGCCTCCGGCGGGCCCCCCCCGGAGGGCAGGGCGTCCCTGGAGTAGGAGCCTAAGAGACGGGAGTCAATTGGAGGGTTTTTCAGAAGGGCTTAGGCGACCCGTCTTCCTCCTCCTCCTCCTCCTCTCCTCCTCCTCCTCCTCCTCCTCCTCCCTCCTCCTCCTCCTCCGCCTCCTCCTCCTCCTCCTCCGCCTCCCTCCTCCTCCTCCTCCTCCTCCTTCTCCTCCTCCTCCCCTCCTCCTCCTCCTCCTCCTCCTCCTCCTCCTCCTCCTCATCCATGGGTCGCCTACGGCCCTGGGGGAAACCGTACATGGTCAATGCAAACGGGGGTCAGCCAGGGCACCGGAGCCTGCAGGATCCTGCGAAGAACCCTCCGGCTGACCCGGATTAGCGAGCCGCTCGTGGCCGCAAGGCGGCCGCGCATATTGGCTGACCCGGGTTAGCAGATCCCCGATGTATAGCTCTCTTCGTCGCCGGGCTCCCCAGGGCTGTCAGGAACTCACTCGTGTCGGGCGGGCGGTGATGGGGAGTGACATAGATGGGTGTTGAAGAGAAAAAGGCCCTAAAGGGGCCCTTTAGGGCCCCTTTTGGAGCCGGCATATGCCCAAAAGGGGCCCTAGAGTCCCTAGAGGGCACGTTTAGACATTTTTTCTCTTCACCCCCCGTTTGGGTCACCCCCCATTACCACCCGCCGGATCGTGTCGGGCGTTGCTACGGTAGGTGCGATCGGCGGTGGCGCGCCGGCGGCGTCGGCGAACGCGTTCAAGGTTGGATTCTTCGACGCGGAAGCACCGACGGACACAGGCAACGCCGTTGGACCCGACTGGATTCAATTTTGAGCGATCGGGGCCGCGATCCGTTCAAGGTTGAACGACCGATGCGGTGTCAGAAACCTTTGCGCGCGCCGACGCCGCACGAACCTACCGTAAGAAGGTGCCCCTGGCCCTTGGAGGCCGTGGGGGCATCCTTGGAAATCCTTGGGGCATCCTTGGCCAGGAACTCATGGAAACTCATGGGAGCCTGTTTAGCGTCGACCTGCGTCGATTAGTGTCTGGGAGTCGATGAGATAGCGCCGTCTTGGCCTCGGTTCGCATCGATTTAGAGTCGAGTTCGCGTCGACTGGCATCGATTCGCGTCGATTCGCACGAGCCGACAAGATGGTAGCTCCCACGAGTTGCCACCGAAACTTCCGGCGACGCCCGAGGCTTTCGTCGTCTCCGGGCTGCCCGGGGCCGTCGGGGAGCCCCTCCGGGAGGAGGAGCCGGTTCTGCGGGAGGGCCCGGGGGTCCCGGGCTCGTGGCCCTCGGGAGGTTCTCCCCTCCTTCGTGCCAGTATCCGAGTACAGTCAAGGCGCTGAAATAAGGAACAGTTTGGGTTCAGAAGGGGCTCGATGTTCCTTAGGTTCCTCCAGTGCTGTTCCTCTTGCCCTCCTGGGGCACGGAGGCGCTTACAGGGCCAAGAAGGGACTTCGTTCCTTCTTTAGCGTTCCTTCTTTCAGCGGCCCGACTGTATCCGAGGTCGGGGCGTGTGCGTCTCGATCCGAACCTTTGGATGCAACTCCTGGGAGGTCACATCCCAGAAGCTTCGCGTAACCCCGCCAGTTTTAGAGCTTGGCGCGGTTGCCTTTTCTCTTGACGGCGCGCGGTTGGACCGCGACGCTCGCGGGGGAAAAAAAAAGGAAAGACAATACCCCCACCAGCCCATCCAGAAATGATGCCCACACGAGTTGCCCTGATCAGGGATGTGGAGTAACATGCAGTGGAAGAAAGGGTTGGGTAAGACGTCGTACCCTAAGAACGGGGAAGATGGAGGAGGAGCAAGAGGAGGAGCAGGAGGAGACGGAGGAGGAGGAGGAAGGCGGAGAGCGTGGAAAAAAACGAGGAGGAGGTGGGGGAGGGGGAGGAGGCAGTAGGGAGGAGGAGGAGGAGGAGTAAGCGGATGAGACGGAGGAGAAGGAGGAGGGCCAAGGGGGGGAGAAGGAAGAGGAGGAGGAGGAGGGCGGGCGACAGAAGAGTCGGAAGCCTCTTGAATGCCTCTCGGAGTCTTCTCAGATGTCTCTTGGAACCTTTGGAGGCCTCTTGGGGCGTCTGGTGGGGCATCTTAGCTAGCCCAAGGCCGTCTTTGAGCGTCTTGGGCTCGGGCATCCTCTTGAAGCGTCTGGGGGGTCTTTTGGGAGCCTCCTGGAGGCCCCTTGGGCGCCTCTTGGGGCCGTTTCAGCACCCTCTTGGGGCCCTCTTGGGGCGCTCTCGGGAGTTTTAGGGGCGCTCTTGGAGCCATTCGGGAAGATATCGATCAGAACAGGGGGGAGCTTCAATTATAGTTGCCCTTCCAGAGTGCCAAGCATCGCCTCTTGGGGCGCTCTTGGGGCGCTCGTGGAGCGCTCTTTGGGCGCTCTTGGGGCCGTCTTGGAGGCATCGTGGGCCTCTCGTGGAGCCCTCTTGGGACATCTTGAGGCCTAGGAAGGCCATCCGAAGCGACAAGGCGAGACAGCAATACACATTGATTCCCCCCAGGTTCTGGAAGGATGTTTGCCTCTTGGCTGCCTCTTGGGGAGGCTCCGTCTCCACCTGGGGCCGTCTTGGAGAGCTCTTGTGTGGCCTCTGGGGAGCATCTGGGGAGCCATCCTGGGGCACTTTTGGCTCCCTGGGGCCATCTTTGAGCCGTTTTGGGCCATCTTGGTCGCTCAAAGGCGCCGCGAAGCCCTCCGTCCAGGTCCAGGCGAGGGGGTAGGTGGATGGGTCAAGACACCCTCCTAGATAGCAAGCCGTCTAGCTCACTCCCACCCGGCCTCCCAACACACAAGTATCACCCGAGCCTCTGCATGTTCAGCGGTCGTCGTTGGATGGGCAGCTACTGGCAGCCAACACCGAGCCCATGTGCGCGACGATGGGGCGAGGTGTGCCACCCATTCCAGGCGCGCCACGGGCGCCAGGCACCCCTGGGGCCCTAGAGAGCCAGGCACGCCTGGTGTGCCAAATTCGCCACATGCCTCAGCGTGCGCCAGGTATGCCGCATACTCCAGCCGCGCCAGGTGCGCCACGTTCGGGGCACGTGCAGAGTGTATCAGGTGCGCTTGCGCACGTGACAGCGCACATCGGGAAACATGTCGGCCCCCACCATCCATGTCGAAGACCAGTGCCCATCATTGTGTCTGGTGGGTCTGCGTACAGCAGGTCATACGCCACCACTTGACAGTGATCGCGGGGTGGCCGCGCTTGATTCAGACTCAGCCGCGAGTTGCATTACGTATTGTTTTTCCCGGAAAGGGCTTAAGCCCAGGGTTCTCTTTTAGTTTGTAAACTTAATCCCCCGGTGCCTGCTTGAAGGAGGCCGGCGAATTTTTTCCCTGATAAATAACGAGGTCGAAGGAGGCCGGCGAATTAAAATTTGAGGATGTCTCGAGCGAAACGCTTGTTTTTGAAATCCCGATCGATAAATCACAGGGTGCGGGCCACTTTTTCGTGTGTTGAGGATGTCTCGAGCGAAACGCTTGCTCCGCAGAGTTTGCCGAGGATGTCTCGAGCGAAACGCTTGTTTTGCAGAGCCGACCGCGACGCGGAAAAGCGCCCCGCGCGAAGGAATTTCGATGATGTCTCGACTAATTCGTTTGTTTTTGTACGATTTCCTGGAATTTTGGCAGGATGTCTCGAGCGAAATGCACGACCCCACCCTAGCACGACCATACCCCAGCACGACCACACCCCAGCACGACCAGACCCCAGCACGACCCCACCCCAGCACGACCCCACCCCAGCACGACCATACCCCAGCACGACCACACCCCAGCACGACCCGACCCCAGCACGACCCTACCCCACCCACAGCACGACCACACCCCAGCACGACCTCACCACAGCACGACCACACCCCAGCACGACCACGCCCCAGCACGACCACGCCCCAGCACGACCACGCCCCAGCACGACCACCCCCCAGCACGACCACCCCCCCAGCACGACCACCCCCCAGCACGACCACCCCCCAGCACGACCACACCCCAGCACGACCACTCCCCAGCACGACCACACCCCAGCACGACCACACCCCAGCACGACCACACCCAGTCGCACCCCCGTGGAATGTTTCGTGGCGTGTCTGGTTGAGTGGTTGCCTGTTCGTGGGGTGTCTCGTGGAATGTTTCACGGGGTGTCTCGTGGAATGTTTCGTGAGGTGTCTCGTGGAATGTTTCGTGAGGTGTCTCGTGGGATGTTTCGCGGGATGTCTCGTGGGATGTTTCGTGAGATGTCGCCCAGTTGGGTATCGTGAAAACGTGACCATGCTGCACATGTCTTTATCCCTTTCCGGGTTCGTGGGTCCATCATGTTTGGTCAGGGGTGATAGCCTTGCGTGCAGCAGGCAATATGCTGACAACCCCGCCGCCCTGTCAAAATCAATACAAAGTGCTCTTGGGCCTGACGAGCATGACTCTGAACTTTGCCCGACAGTGTACTTTGTGTGGTTTTTTCGCGGGGATGGTGGGGGGTGGCCTTCATGGGTTTACTAGTGTTCCTGGTTGGCTGCCGGTCGCCTGAGGGAGGAGGGGTTGATTAATAGGGAGCAATGATAGACCCCTCCGCGAAGGGGAAGAGTGGGGTTAGAATAGAGAGCTCTCTAGGCCACACGCCCAGAGGGCTGGTGGGATTCTGACTTTGCCCTGGTCGGAAAGCCGGCTGAATCCCGTTTGCTTCAGCTTAATTCCGCTTGATCAGGTTGATTTTTGTTTGTTTTTTTCATCCGCGGCCCGCGGCCTAATCCGGCGAAGCACCCCCCAATGGGGTGTAAGTCTCCCTAGTGCTTCCGACGAAGACCTCCCAGTAGTTGCCTCCTAACCAGCCAGACTCGAACTCATCATCCCTAAGATGGGCAAGCCGACAGCGATGACATTCTTAGGGGTGTGCCCTCGGAAACTGCGACAAGCCTTAAGATCGGTGTCGAGTTAAGGTGATGCTAAATATAAGGATCGGGGTAGATTGGGAACTGGTAGAATTTCGTCTTGAGCCAATCCTTTCTGGGAGCCCAAGAGGCAGTGGGCGTGTGGATCGTTGGGCCCCCTTGGGGCCTGAGAGTGCTCCTGCTCTCCGCGCGTCCGGGGGTTCCTGGGAGGCCGGTGGGTGTGGAAGAGTCCAGGTGCCGAGCCTCGTCCTTGCTCCGCTGTCTGGCTGCCTCCGGCAGACTCCCCCGCCCTTCACGCGCGGCATCGGGACGTGTTTGTACTCAGAGCGTGAGTTACCTACCCCGCTCTGGCTTCCAGGCAAAACCAAGTCATGCCGCGCGCCTCCTCGTCGAGCGGCCTGACGAGTGTGCGTGCCGTAGTTTGGCGTCGCTTGGTAGCTCTTGGAGGGAGGGTGGTCGAAAGCGAGGCAGGTTTGTTTGCCCCCTGTGTCCAGGATGGCTCTCCTCGGGGCCAGCCATGTCTCTGCCCCGACGCAGCCACCGAGGAGCTCCAGACAGGGCCTCGCCTGCGAGGTATCGAGAGGCCCCTCAGGCCCCTTAGGACGGTTCCAGCTCAAGTTCCTCGAGGGACCTGCTCTCCTCCTCCTCCTCCTCCTCCTCCTCCTCCTCCTCCTCCTCCCGCCTCTTTCCTCTCTCCTCTCCTCCCTCCTCCCTCTCTCCCTCCCTCCGGCCGCGTGTGTGTCGTGAACGGCGGTATGCTCTTGCATCCGCCGCGGCTTCGACATAATTCGACGCAGGTTCGACGTGCATTCGGCGAGGTTCGTGATGGCTCCGACGCAGGTTCGACGCGGATAGCGGCGCGATGAAGCAGACATACTTTGCATCGTAGTGTTCTTTTTGGCCCATCGTGGCGGCGATGGGTCTGCCAAGCTCTTCCGCGAGCGAGGAGGTTCGGACGGGCCTCCCTGATTTCGGTGGGGAGGCGGGGGGCTCTCGGGGCCGCCTTGGTTTGGTCCTGGACGGTCTCGGGGACGCCACCTCAAAGTTGGCTTCTTTGCCGGGCCTTCGGCCGTTTTGTGGCAATCTCAGACCTGCTCGGGGCCGGTCGAGGACCGCTTGGAGCGCGTCTGAGGGGGCATCGGCAATGTGTGCCTTCTTCGTAGCCTCCTGGTGCGGAGCAGGGTGACAGGCGAGAACTTTTAGAACGTCTAAGGGTCGAACGTGGTTGCATCCTTCTGGGATCATCATGAATAGGCTCTCGGAAGCGTCTTGAAGCCCCTCGGGCGCCTCCTTGGGGTCAGCTTCGGGGCTCATGGGGCTCTTTTGAGCTATCATGAGGTGGCGGGGCCTCCTTGGGACACGTGTGGCAGGACCACGTTGCTACGGGAAGCGACTCGCACAAGTTGGGTCGGGATGAGGTGTGGGGCTCGCCTCGGACGAACTGCAGAAGCCTTGCCATACAGGCCACGGACATTTTGACACGCCTCAGCGGGCCGGTTGGCGGCTCGACGTCGGCTTTGAGTTGTCCACCAGGTGAGGCCCAGTTTTTTGGCGGCTACAGCGCCACCCTGCGGCAAGGGACTCCCAGCATGGATTCTCGGTGGGAATCACTCGGGAGGGGCGGATGAGGGAGGACAGACGAGGGCACAATGGAACGGAGGGAGGAGGGAGGGAGCAGGGTATAAGCGCGATGCCAAATTATTTGTGTGCCGCCAGGCTAATCTTCTCGCACGAGTCCCCCACCTCCTTTTCCACCTCCTCGTCCTCCCTCCTAGCACAGTCGCATGCCTTCCAGTGCGATGCATCCACCCTCCACCTTTTTCCCTCTCTTGCTTCTCCTCTCCCCCTCTCTCTCCCTTGTCTGTGTGTCACGATTCCTTCTCAGTTTACCTATGTCTCCTCTTTCGACTCCTGTCGTCTTCCTCTTCCTTGCCTGTTTCCCGATTCCTTGTGCATACACCGTCTTACTCTGCCACCTATCCGTCCTACAGTGCCCAGTGCAGGGGTGGCAGCCAGCGTACGCGTAAACACAACACGAGGTCGACGTCTTCGCTCTCAATCTCACAGTTGTGGTGTCGACGTTGCAAAATGCCTTGCCGCGCAGATCTCGTCTGCAAGTGGCGGAACTCTCGCCTCTCTCCGCTCACCACGCTTTTGGGGCCCGCGCAGGCGGGCAACTCGTCGCCCTCACCCGAACTCCGTGCACACATCCTTCGCGCGGAGGTGTCCTTCCAGCCCCCGCCGCGGCGCAGTCGCCTGAGAACGACAGCGGCTCGCCCAAGCGCCGCGCAGTTGGTGAGCGAACGTGGCAGTGCCACTGTGGCGCAGCGCATGCTCTGTCGTCGCCGCGCTCGTCTGAACTTTGGCTGCCTGGGGAAGGGCTGAATGGTGCTCCCGCCGCAGCGCAGCGCAACGATGCCCTGAGGTTCCGCTCCCGCCCCTGCGCGATCCGCGCTGTTCTCTCGCCGCAAAGTTGTCGAAAACGGGACCGCGCGCAGGCGCACTCCGGGCGCCAGAGTAGGAAGCTTTGGGAGGGAGGGTGGGCCTTTGCGTGGCCCGCTGACTCGTATGACCTGGCTAACGCACCCCTTTTCCTACTCCTCCCTGCGCAGTCTCGGCCCTGCCCCGCGCTGCGGTAGGACCGACGGGTAAGATCGAGGTTGGGTCGGGGAGGGCATCCGGATGTTCTTCGTGTTTGATGAAAGCTCTTGTGCATCCTGGGGGAGGGTACCCTCGAAGGTTGTTCAGTTTGGCGGGTGGCTGATCTCATATTCTCCCGTATTCCTCCTCCCTCCACCTCATGCACCTCTTAGTCGCTGACTCCTCCTTCTCCTCCCCATCATATCGGCGCGCAAACGAAGCGCAGGGGGGGGAGGCAGGGCTTGGCAGGGCTCGGCCTTCCTCAGAGACCTCGTGGTTTCTTGGAAGCCTCCTTGCACTTTGGGGGGCATTCTATGAATCTACAGCTCCCTTCTGGGAGGCCACACCAGCGCCATACCCCTCGCTCTCGCTGCCAATCCTCTCCTCCTCACCTTCGTCTCTCTCCTCGATGAGAAGGGCAAGAGGAGGATCAGAGGAGGAGGAGGAGGAGAAGGAGGAGGAGGAGAAGGAGGAGCAAGAGGAGGAGGAGGAGGAGGAGGAGGAGGAGGAGGAGGAAGAGCCCCTTCTCCCTCTCCTCGTCCGCCTCCGCCTCCGCCTCCTCCTCCTCCTCCCTCTCCTCTCCTCCTCCCCGTGTAGCCTTACGCCTTCGCGCACGACGTCCTCCCGTCGTGGCCCGGCGCTGCCGAGAGGGCCCCGCCCGGGGGCGCCGGCGGCCGGAGCGGAGCTCCCCGGCCGGCGGAGCGCCCACACAGCGACATTGTTATAGTATGAGGCCCCAGAAAGAGCGCCTGCTCTCTCGGGCAGGGTGAGACAAGGGTGACGTTTTTGCCTTTTTCGCCTCCGAGGGGCCTCCTCGTCGCCACGGCTGGACGCAGCGTGAAAAATCGGTGCGTTTGGACCCCGGGAGGGGTCCGGGGACCGATTTTGAGCCGATTTGGCTCGTCTCGAATATCGGGCCGGACGAAAGGGAGGGATTGGGAAGGGGGGGGGTACGAAATTGGCTGCGCGTGCAGCTGGTTTCGGCCCCGCCGAGGGGCCAATTCCTCGATATACACAGTCGCCTCCGGCGCCCGGAGGCGCCGGGAAAGTCAGCTACGTGCCTTTGCTATCCCCCCCTTTCGCCCGACCCGATGCTCGCCGCCTTTCGGTCTCCTCCCTCCACCCACTCACCCACTTCGTGGGCCCCGGAAACGGCAGGGCCGTTTTTTCACCGATTCCGAAAAGGTGTCCCTTCAAAATGGAAGCGGCAAAAAACACGGCGACCAGAAACGGCAACAAGAACGGCTCCAGGATTGGAGCCGGAGCCGGAACCAGTCAAGAAACGGCGACAGAATCGGTTAAAAAACGGCGTCGGAACCGGCAACAAAAACGGCAAAACGGAACCAGTAAAAAAACGGCCTTGTCGTTTCCAGGGCCCACTAAGCCCACCCAGACCCCCTCGAGTCATGAAAAATTCACGACGGCAGGTTTTTCGCTGTCTTCGGCCTCTTCTTGGGGCCCTCACCGGGCCTCGGGGCCGTGGAACAACGGCTCGGCATGAACAGCCAGTCCCCACGAATGGGTCGAGGTTTTTGGGGGTCGACGGTATCAAAGAAAAGCAGGACACCGGGCGTCTGGGCACCTCGTTCGCCTTCTGCTCCTCCGCCCCTCCACTTCTCCTTCTCTTATCGTCCTTGTCTTCTCCTGCTCGTTCCTCTTCCCTCCTCCTGCCGATCTCACGTTGGCACTGTCGGTTCGGCGCCCCTGTCCAGAGCGTGGTCGGCATTCCACCATGGGAGCTCCTCAAAGTAATTCGACTGCTTCCCATCGCGCGATTGATATCCAGTGCTATGCGCATCCTACTCCCTGTGCATCTCGTGCTCGCTTCATCATAATTTTCCTCGCCGTCATCATCCCCATTGTCCTCCTGCCAGTGATCCTCCTCCTTCTTCGTCTCCTTCTTTATTTGTTTCCTCACTTGCATGTTCAATCGACCTCAGCTGACTTGCCATCGGTCTGCTTCATCGATATCATTATCTGTCTATTCAGTGTCCTTCCCCCTGGAACTCCCCGCTTCTCCATTCACCCTTAGTTGCGTGATTCTTGTTTCCGTAGTCCCCATGATTGTCCTCATCGTCAGTCTCGCCCTCTCCCTCTCCCTCTCCCTATTAGTTTATATCTCTGTAGCTTCATATCCTTCTCCTCTTTCTCCCTCTCTCTCTCTCTCTCTCTCCCTCCCTCCCCCCATTTAAAGTACGTCATTCTCCCTTCTCGCTCGTTCCATCCGCCACCTCCTCGCCATCCTCTCCAAGTACTTCTCACACCTCAGCGTCCCCGCCTCTCTCCCTCCCCTATCCTTCTCCTTCTCCCCCCTTCCTTTTTATCCTCAGCGCTCAGGGTAATATATTCCCGTCTCCTTCTTTCTCCTTTGCCGTGCCCCTCCTGCCCTTCCATCTCTCCCCGCTCGTCTCCCCTCCTCCAAGCGCTCTTCTGAATCCCGCCTCCTCCCCCTCCTCATCCTCCTCCTCGTGCTCCTCTCCCTCCTCTCCCTCCTTCTCCTCCTCCTCATCTTTCTTATCGTATTCAGTGTCGCGTTTCTGATCCTCCCCGTTCCTATTGGCGCTGGCGCAGGGCTGGGAGCGCGACAAGTACCGCATCGATGGCTTTCCACGGATCGGCATCACGGTCGTTCTGGTGTTGTTGATCCCTTCTTTTCGCCATCACAGCATTCAGCATGAACATGTGATTCCTCTTTTCCCGCATCTCGCCCCCCCCCACTCCCTCCTGTTCTTCGCGACTCCCTCATCCCCTATTCGTCTCTTCTGCTCTCTCAGTATGCCTCCTCCGTCCTCCTTCCTCCACCACATGTTATTATCCTCCGATGTGTGTTCCTTCCGCATCCCCTCAGTTTCTGATTCATCATTTGATTTGTAGTCCTTCCTCTTCACGTTGTCCTCCTCGTTTCTGCCGTTACTGCGCAGTCGATGTGGTACACTGTGTTGGCCGCCACGTCATTGTTGTTTCCATCTCGCCAGCCTCAGCCACTCCTCCTCCTCCTCCTCCTCCTCCTCCTCCTCCTCCTCCTCCTCCTCTTAAGCTTCTGTCGCTTTGCTCATGCTCTTCATCCTCCCTCCTCCGTTCTCTTTCCTCTGGCCGTTGCTCACTATTCCTTCTTCTTCGTCTTCTTCCTCGTCCTTTTCCCCGTCCTCGTTATCTGCCGCCTCCATCTCTCCCCTACAGACTCTTTGTCCGCTTCCGCCACCTCGGCCACCTCCTCCTCTCCCCCCCTCACAATCATCATGTACATCTCCTCGCCTGATGAAGGAAGGTCCGGCCACTACCGTCTCCTCTTGCTCCTCCGTCCTCCATCCCCGCCAGGAGCGCCGCAAACACGGAGGGTTGGATGCGTGTCGTCGGCGACCAGGCGCCCGGCGTCGTCCTCATAGTCGTACTCGTCGTTGTCGTCGTAGTCGCCAGCGTCCTTGTCGTCGTCATCGTCATCGTCGTAGTCGCCAGCGCCGGCGTCGTCCTCGTCGTCGTCCTCGTCGTCGTCCTCGTCGTCGTCGTCGTCGTCGTCGTCGTAGTCGCGGGCGTCGTCGTCGCTTTTCGGGGGAAGCGCAGGAGCAGCCCGTCCCTCCGAGGGGCAGAAACAGGAGGGATGATCAGGAGGTGGAGGAGCAGGAGGAGGAGGAGGAGGAGGAGGAGGAAGAGGAAGGGGAGGAGAGAGTACGTAGGAAGACGTGGAGGAGGAACAGGTGAAGGAGGAGGAGGAGGAGACGCAGCGGGGGGTACATGTACAGGAGCAGCATTGTGAGGTTGAGGGGAAGGAGGATGTGCAGGGAGGAGGGAGAGAGGGAGGGAGAAGGCGGGGGAGGTAATGAAGGATGGGGGGGAGAGAGGGAGGGAGAAAGCAGGAGGCAGGAGGCGGACAGGTATGGAGGAGAGGTGGTTTAAGAGGAGGACGAAGAATAGGAGCAGGAGGAGGAATGCGGATGGTCATGAGGGCGAGGAGGGCGCAGGGGAAGCGTAGAGGTAGCGAGAGGGAGGAATGCGGAGAGGTTGGCCAGGATGGTGGGCCTGGGGCCTGGCTGGGATTGGCAATCGGCTTGCCCATAGTATAAAGTCGTATTCCCACGTGGCGAAAGCGGAAGGGCGCGCCCTCTCTATACTGATCTCGTGCTCGGTGTAGCGCCACGGGCGGCGGGCGCGCGGGACTTTCGACAAGTTCGACTTCGGTTAGACACTGCTTTCTCCGGTGAACCGCAGAGTGGGCCAGGATCGAGGCAACCTTCTCTAGCGGGGGCGCCGGGGGGGGGCCCCAGCGCTACCGCTCGAGGTTCGAGTGCGCCTTGGCCCGCTACTCCGTCGTCCTGTCAACCGCCGCCGGCATCGACTACGGCTGCATTTCACGATTTTCTTTCTGCCGATTCCTCGGGCGACCTGGTTACTTACTACGTAGACAGCAGTCATCATGTTCAGGTAACCGATGATTTGTCGGGGGCGCACGAGATTCCCGTTCTGGAAAGGATCTACACAGCCTGTCAATCAGAAGCGGCCGTCCTTTACACCTCCCAGACATTCTTTATCGAGAAAATACGGGCTGATTGTAGGATTGGCATCAATCCGTCACTTAACCATCTTACACAGTGGTGTCTTGCTTCTACCGGCAGCCGTCATACATAATGGTCTGATATTTGCGCTGCCGGGCCTGACGGCACCCAAGCAATGCGCGTCCATCGGGACGCGGCTGCTGCAGAGATCTACCGCGAATTTCCGAAACGAATTATTCCTTTTCGGTGGCACGAGAAATCTACAGACAAATGAGCGGATCGCTAAACTGCGATGCTAAATCGCGATGGGTCATTCAAGGATTCCATGGCCCGACTTCGCCGCCTTGAAGCGCACCGTGCTTGCGCTTTCCACATCAGACGTGCCTCTGTCTCTGCAATGTTTGTCCTGCATCCAAGCAAGAGCTTGCGCGGGTGACGTGAAGTCTGCTTCCGATCAAGGACTTCGAAGCCAGCGGGAAGAATTCCGCTTCGCCCTCCCAACAAATTGTTGGCGACTAAACTCCTGACATAAGTTTACGGATTATTTGCCGGCCCTCTTGTCTGGTGCAGGAGACTTCTGACAGTTTTCAGGGAGTGCCCATCCTCCAGCACCCTGCGCCATGTTCATGCAAGGGGCTCTCGATGTCTGCCCTGGGCAATTTCCGGGTCTCGTTGTCATCGAAACAGATGATTTGTTGGGGTGCGGTATTTGAGATTGTTTTGCCGATGCCATTTCTCGCCTGCGGAAGCGGTTCCAATTCGGAAAATGGTTTGGTTTCGTGGAGGGCGCTACTGAGTGCGGCGGGCGCACGCTGCGAAAACGCAGGAGAAAACACGATTTCACCATCTCCATGGCGCGCTATCGTGCAGAACGAGCCCGCCCTATCTGTCCCCCACGGGGGCGCGGCAAGAACCCCGCACTACCCGCCGCGCCAGAGGAGGTACCCGCCTTGCGCGGCTTGACTGGGGAACTCATTTGGACGTGCCGAGAGGGCATGCCCAACGGCTTGGGAGGCTCATGTCTCTTGTGCAGCACTCTTGCCCAACTCCAAGGTGGAAGACCCTATCGAGACACATGCTGCACTGCGGCGCCTCACGGACGCCAGCGCCACTACCGCCATCAAATATGTGCCGTTCCCTTGTCTTCGTCGGGTTGCTTCATGCAACTCAGGACTGGACCTCAGGTGCGCGGGACAGAGCCGCTCCAGGACAGGCAACGTGATCTGTGCCGCGGACAGAGAGAGAGAGAGAGAGGGAGATCTCCTGGTGGGGCAGGAAGCTGATGTCAGCAGTCCCACCTGGCATCCCCACCAGACTGAGCGTTCTGGGAGCTCTACTCTGGCGGTCAAGGCACATGCTATGCCCGCAGGCTTGGCAGAGGCCGAGTGGGCAAATCTTGCCGATGCGAACTTCGAGATCAACATGCTATGAATGGGGGGACCCGGGTGCCGACTATCTTGGAGCAACATCCCGACCTGGACATCCTTATTATGACCCGCGCCAACTATGTATGCGACTGTTTCAATCGGCAACAGGTTGTCTCGACTGAGAAGCGAGCTGCCTTGGATATTGCAGTGATTCGGGATTCTCAGGAGAACCTCGGTGGTCAGTGCCGCTGGTTCCTACGTGAACTCATCCCCGCGGGCGGTTTGACGAAGTTTAACGGGAACGCCAAATCCCTATTACAATTCACGCAGACGGCAAAATCCCGCCTTATTTGGTAAAAAGAGGGGTTGGGAAGGTGGAAAGCATATTGACTGGCTTCTGGGAGACGCAATCCGAGACCGAATATTGAGAATCAGATCCTTCCGTCGTGCACTCCTCTCTCCCGTGCGTTTCCGAAGCGTCCCATTTCTCCGATCCAGCCTGCTACAGACTCATCTCACACGGTGAACGGTTTTCTGCATTGCCTTCCTCGTGCAGCGCATGTGTCAGCATGGTGCCCCGCCGTCCACAGCACGCGGTTTTGGCTTTGCGATGCGGATTCTTCCCACCTGCGGGGCGACGTCGTCCGAGGGCCCAGCGCCTGCGCCCCTGGTGCACCTACTTGACGACCCACCCGTCGCAGAGAGGAGAACAGGGTGATCTCTCGCCAGCGTCGACGGCGACGTCGACATCGCGGACGACGCGATCTACGATTGCGAGGACC
>CAUYUJ010015191.1:172375-207375 GCA_963575745.1 Prorocentrum cordatum | reverse complement strand
GTTTGTGCTGTTTTATGTTGCTGGGCATCCACGGTATAGTGCCTATGAGGGTGGTGATGAGGACGACAACGAAGATGAGGATGAGGATGGGGATGAGGCTGAGGATAGTGATGATGATGAGGAGGAGGAGGATCAGGATGAGGATGAGGAGGACGAGTATGAGGATGATGATAATGGTAATGAAGAGGATGAGGATGATGATGATGAGGACGATGATGATAGTGGTGATGATGCTAATGGTGATGGTATTGATAAGGATGAGGGTGACCAAAATGATGATGTTGATGAGGGTGATCATGATGGTGATGGTGATGGTGGTGATGATTATGGTGTGAAGATGATGTTGATGATGATCATGATCATGCTGGTGATGACGATGATGATGATGATGGTGATGGTGCTGCTGGTGGTGGTGATGATGGTACTGGTAGTGATGATGATGAAGATGATGCTGATGACGATGGTGGTGAGGATGGTGATGATTGTGATGATGATGATGATGATGATGATGATGATGATTCTTGTGATGCTGATGCTGATGAGGATGATGGTGATGAGAATGATGATGTTGACGACGATGATGATGCTGCTGATTCTGATGCGGATGCGGATGCGCATGCTGCAGTTGGGTGCGGCAGTTCGGCCAACCCCTCTTGGATTCTTCGCGACGAGAGTTGTTGGACATTTTTTTTGAACAGTTCCAGGAATATTATGATTCTTCGTGACGACGGTTTTTGAATTTTTTTGCACGGTTTTTTCCCAACACCTTCCAAACATCTGCAAACAACCTTTCAACAAACCGTCCAAAAGCCTTCCAACAACCTTCCTACAACCTTCCAAAAACCTTACAACCAAACCTTCCAAACACATTCCAAACACCTTCCAAACACCTTTCAGACCCCTTGCAAACTTTAGCGACACCGCCCAATACATTCCCAAAACCTTCCAACTACCTGCCAACAAAACCTTCCAAACACACCTGCCAAAAACCTTCCAAACAACTTCCCACCACACCTTCCAACAAACTGTCAAGAACCTTGCAACAACTTGCCAAAACCCTTCCAAGGATCTGACCAACAAAAAAAACACACACACACACACCAAACACCGACGTGACGAGGGTGGAAGGTTCCAAGCATCATGGATTCGTCGTGATAAGGGTGTTTGGAACGTTTTTTGAACTTTTTTGTTGTTGGAAGCCCTTTAAACACCTGACGAAAACCTCACCAACAACCCCCCAAAGACCTTCCAACAAGAACCTCCCAAACACCTTACAGGAACCTTCCGAAGTCCTTCCAACATGTAGCGAAATCGCCCAACACATCCCAAACACCGCCCGAAAACTGCACCCCCCCTAAAAAAAACTCCCCAAACAACCTTCCAAAAACCTTGCAACCCAACCTTCCAAAAACTGTCCAAACACCGCCCAGCAATCTTCCAATAAAGACCTTCCAAACACCTTCCAACAAACCTTCCAAAAACCTTCGTGACGAGGGTTTTGAGTAGGTGCTTTGGAAGGTTCCAGGAATAGTAGTTTCTTCGTGACAAGGGCTTTTGGACGGTTCTTCTTTTATAAGGTTCCAGGAATCCTGAATTATTAGCGAAGGGGGTTTCTGGAAGGTTCTTTGGCAAGGTTTCCCCGGACACCTTCCAAACACCTCCCAAAGATATGCCAACACACTTTCCCATTACCTTCCAAAAAACTTGCCATCAACGTTTCAAACACAAACAAGAAACACTCCAACAACCTTACAAAAACAACCCCAAACAACCTTCCAACAGTTAGCACATCCGCCAAACACATTCCAGAAACCTTCCAACAACCTTCGGGAAACAAAACAACATCCCGACCACCTTCCAACAAGCGTCCATAAACCTTTCAAAACAAAAACCTGCCAACAAACTTCCCAACGCCTCCCACCAAACCTTCCAAACACCCACAACAACTCAACCAAAAACTCTCCAAACAAAAAACCTCGCACAAACCTTTTAAAATCCATTTCAAAAACCTTAGTGACGAGAGTGTATCTGGTAGGTTATTTTAGGGAGGTTCCAGGAATCTTGGACTATTCATGGCGAGGGTTGTTTGAAGATTTTTGTTGGAAGGTTTTTGTTCCAAACACCTTTCAACAACCTTGCAACCACCTTCCACGACATCTTCCAAACACAGACCGAAAAACCTTCCAAACGCCGCCCCAGAAACCTTCCAAAAACCTTCCAACAACCTTTCGGAGACACATTTCCAACATCCAGCGAAATCGCCAAACACATCCCAACAACATCCCAACAACCTTCCCAACGAAACCTGCCCCATAAATACTGACAAACACCTTCCAACAAACCTTCCAACAAACCTTCTAAACACCTTCCAACACCCTTCCAAACAAACCTTCCAACAACCGCTTTTTTCAACAGAAAAGAACCTTCCAAAAACCTTTGTGACTACGGTTTTGGGCCGGTTTGGGGGGGAAGGGCCCAGGACACCTGGAGTCTTCCCGGCGAGAGTTTTTTGGGAGTTTTTCCCAACCATCCTGTGGTGTTGGGTCCTCGTTTTGAAGAGACGGTGCCCGCGTCCTCTCCTCCTCCTCCTCTTCCCCCTCCTCCCCCTCCTTGCCTCTGCTCTCGGCACACCTCTCACGCGTTTCGTAGCCCCATAGGGAGCTCCACCGAAGGCCCCAGTGGGGGTGTTCGCATGCGGTTCCCCCACCCAGGGCAGCGTTTCGTGGCCCCATAGGGAGCTCCACCGAAGGCCCCAGTGGGGGTGTTCGCATGCGGTTCCCCCACCCAGGGCAGCGTTTCGTGGCCCCATAGGGAGCTCCACCGAAGGCCCCAGTGGGGGTGTTCGCATGCGGTTCCCCCACCCAGGGCAGCGTTTCGTAGCCCCATAGGGAGCTCCACCGAAGGCCCCAGTGGGGGTGTTCGCATGCGGTTCCCCCACCCAGGGCAGCGTTTCGTGGCCCCATAGGGAGCTCCACCGAAGGCCCCAGTGGGGGTGTTCGCATGCGGTTCCCCCACCCAGGGCAGCGTTTCGTGGCCCCATAGGGAGCTCCACCGAAGGCCCCAGTGGGGGTGTTCGCATGCGGTTCCCCCAGGGCCCAGGGCAGCCCCGTGTTCCCCCACCCAGGGCAGCGTTTCGTTCTATGCCGAAGGCCCACCGAAGGCCCCAGTGGGGGTGTTCGCATGCGGTTCCCCCACCCAGGGCAGCGTTTCGTAGCCCCATAGGGAGCTCCACCGAAGGCCCCAGTGGGGGTGTTCGCATGCGGTTCCCCCACCCAGGGCAGCGTTTCGTGGCCCCATAGGGAGCTCCACCGAAGGCCCCAGTGGGGGTGTTCGCATGCGGTTCCCCCACCCAGGGCAGCGTTTCGTAGCCCCATAGGGAGCTCCACCGAAGGCCCCAGTGGGGGTGTTCGCATGCGGTTCCCCCACCCAGGGCAGCGTTTCGTGGCCCCATAGGGAGCTCCACCGAAGGCCCCAGTGGGGGTGTTCGCATGCGGTTCCCCCACCCAGGGCAGCGTTTCGTAGCCCCATAGGGAGCTCCACCGAAGGCCCCAGTGGGGGTGTTCGCATGCGGTTCCCCCACCCAGGGCAGCGTTTCGTGGCCCCATAGGGAGCTCCACCGAAGGCCCCAGTGGGGGTGTTCGCATGCGGTTCCCCCACCCAGGGCAGCGTTTCGTGGCCCCATAGGGAGCTCCACCGAAGGCCCCAGTGGGGGTGTTCGCATGCGGTTCCCCCACCCAGGGCAGCGTTTCGTAGCCCCATAGGGAGCTCCACCGAAGGCCCCAGTGGGGGTGTTCGCATGCGGTTCCCCCACCCAGGGCAGCGTTTCGTGGCCCCATAGGGAGCTCCACCGAAGGCCCCAGTGGGGGTGTTCGCATGCGGTTCCCCCACCCAGGGCAGCGTTTCGTGGCCCCATAGGGAGCTCCACCGAAGGCCCCAGTGGGGGTGTTCGCATGCGGTTCCCCCACCCAGGGCAGCGTTTCGTAGCCCCATAGGGAGCTCCACCGAAGGCCCCAGTGGGGGTGTTCGCATGCGGTTCCCCCACCCAGGGCAGCGTTTCGTGGCCCCATAGGGAGCTCCACCGAAGGCCCCAGTGGGGGTGTTCGCATGCGGTTCCCCCACCCAGGGCAGCGTTTCGTAGCCCCATAGGGAGCTCCACCGAAGGCCCCAGTGGGGGTGTTCGCATGCGGTTCCCCCACCCAGGGCAGCGCTTCGTGGCCCCATGGGGAGCTCCACCGAAAGCCCCCGTGGCGCAGTTCGCATGCGCTTCCCCCACCCAGGGCAGCGTTTCGTGGCACCATAGGGAGCTCCACCGAAGGCCCCAGTGGCGCAGTTCGCATGCGGTTCCCCCACCCAGGGCAGCGTTTCGTAGCCCCATAGGGAGCTCCACCGAAGGCCCGCCCCGGTGGCGCAGTCCGCATGCGGTTCCCCCATCCAAGGCAGCGCTTCGTGGCCCCATATGGAGCCCCACCGAAAGCGGCACCCACAACGCGTTACCAACAATTGCTTATGGTTGGGTCTTTCGCCAGGATAATTTTTTGGTTTGAAAGTTTGCCCGGTCAGTTGTCCCAAACCTGCCAAAACGCTTTTCATAAACAAAAACAGTTATAAACAAACAAAGAAGAAAACAAACACAAACAACTTCCAAACGCTTGCCAACAACTTTCGAACAACCTTTGAAACAAGAAACTACCGAACACATCCCAATCACATTCCAGACGCCTTCCAAAATTTAGCGAACCTGCCCACTGCATTCCAAAAACCTTCTAGAAACCTCCCCAGAATGAAAAATACCCTTCCAACGCACCAGCCAAACACTTTTTGCAAAAACTCCAAAAACACACAACCTCCCGAAAACCTCACAGAAACTTCCCAAAACACTTGTCAATTACCTTCAAAAAACATTCCAAAACATCCTTCCAAAAACCTTCGTGACGAGGGTTTCTGGTAGTTCCCCACATCCTGAGTGGGGTTCTTGTTTTCCCAGAACATCCTCTCCTTCTCCCTCCCGCCTCCCGCCTCCCACCCCTCCAGGGAGGCCCCGCCTGAGCGAGGAGGGTATCGGAAACCCATACTATTTACATGGTTTCGTGCCCTTCCCACCTTTCCAGGGAGGCCCCGCCTGAGCGAGGAGGGTATCGGAAAACCATACTATGTACATGGATTCGAACCCTCCCACCCCTCCAGGGAGGCCCAGTCTGAGCGAGGAAGGTATTGGAAACCCATACTATTTAGATGGTTTCGTGCTCCTCCCATCCCTCCAGGGAGGCCCCGTCTGAGCGAGGAGGGTATCGGGAACCCATACTATTTACATGGTTTCGTGCCCCTCCCTCCCCTCCAGGGAGGCCCCGCCTGAGCGAGGAGTGTATCGGAAACCCATACTATTTACATGGTTTCGTGCTTCTCCCACCCCTCCAGGGAGGCCCCGCCTGAGCGAGGAGGGTATCGGAAAACCATACTATTTACATGGTTTCGTGCTCCTCCCACCCCTCCAGGGAGGCCCCGTCTGAGCCAGGAGGGTATCGGAAATCCATACTATTTACATGGAGTCGTGCCCCTCCCACCCCTCCACGGAGGCCCCGCCTGAGCGAGGAGGGTATCGGAAACCCATACTATTTTCTTGGTTTCGTGCCCTTCCCACCTCTCCAGTGAGGCCCCGCCTGAGCGAGGATGGTATCGGAAACCCGTTCTTTTTACATTGCGTCGTGCCCCTCCCTCCCCTCCAGGGAGGCCCCGCCTGAGCGAGGAGGGTATTGGAAACCCATACTACTTACATGGTTCCGTGCTCCTTCCACCCCCCCAGGGAGGCCCCGCCTGAACGAGGAGGGTATCGGATACCAATACTATTTACACGGTTTCGTGCCCCTCCCACCCCTCCAGGGAGGCCCCGCCTGAGCGAGGAGGGTATCGGAAACCAAAACTATGTACAAGGCTTCGTGCCCCTCCCACCCCTCCAGGGAGGCCCCGCCTGAGCGAGGAGGGTATCGGAAACCAATACTATTTAAATGGTTTCGTGCCCTTCCCATTTCTCCAGGGAGGCCCCGCCTGAGCGAGGAGGGTGTTGGAAACCCATACTATTTACAAGGCTTCGTGTCCTGAGCACCTGTGCTCCCTCCTCATTTCTTTCGTCTGCCCTTACGTGCGTACTTACTCGTTCGATGAGGTTCTCCTTCCTGTTGATGTTGTCGTACCCCATGGGTCCCACGAAACCGTTCGTATCTTTATGTGGGGGACTCCGTTCGCATAATTTTGCAAGGTTCCACCCCGCCCCCCCGAAAATCGTTCAACAACTTTTCGTAAACTTCCCTTTGGCTCGAAGCCCATGCAGATTCCTTATCTGGAAATGGGCGCCATGGGTGTTGGGGGATCTTTCCAGTTTCTTTCCAGCTGTGCCTCACCTGTTGTTGTGGTAGTCAGACGGTGCATTTAATTGCTAATGTTTTGCCTTTAATTGCTTCCAGTGGAGATACTCAGACAGCTTGGCATGCTTCTTGACTTGCCAGGCGGCGCCATCGCGTGGAAGGCACTCGACGGCAGTCAGTCGAGGGCGTGCGAGGTAGGGGCAGGCAAACACATTGTGATCAATATTTTTAGTTTTTCCGATGAAGGTTGACTTTAAAAAAGACGAACATATAACAGTCACCCCGAAGACTGATGGATGTTTCAAGGTTGCTGCGCCTGGGGATGTCGTAGTCTACGTGGATCTGCAGGCACCCTCGGCTCGAATTCGTATTTCGCAGCCAACTGCCTCCTCGCCCGATATCTCGCGCGACGTTGAACCGCGCGGAGCGCGCCCTCGCCGAGAGGGGGCCGCAGCAGGAACCTCCAAGCGCCAGTTGGCCCAGTCACCCCACGATGGCCCCAGAGAAGTGGACGTGAAAATCGAAGCAACTCTGCTTAGAACTTCTCTCCGATCTGGGCCGCGTGGCCATGGGGCGCCGCGCGGAGGCCCGCGTCGTTTCGAACGCCTACTGTAGCTTGCTCGGGGGCGCCCGGCGCCGGGCCAGGAGGCAGCATGGCACGCGCAACAGCTTCGTGACATACGACCTTTCTCCCGAGTCTTGAGCACCAGCCGGGACTAGTTCGGTGCGGGCAGGTGCTTGGGCACGACGGCGCAGGCACCGCGAAAACCGACCAGGCTGTGCGTGCGCATCCCCAACAAGCCATACGCCAGCGGGGCAGCAACAAGACCCCGTGGTGGACTTGCGACGATTGCCAGATGCGCTGGACGAGGCCTCCGATCGACAGCTTCATCAGCACGGGCACGCCACGCGGCCACGAACGAGCGACGTTCGGGAAGCACGAGGCTGCACCTTCAAGCAGATCTATGATATGGACTTCCAGTCATGCGTTGGTGCACGAGGGCTCGCGAGTCGGGCAACCCAGTGTCGCATCAAGGATTCAGACGCGTGGCCGCGCGCGCGGCCGAGTGCGATATGTGCGAGAACATCACGGACATGGGCGGTTTCGAGACGGTCGCGGAGGAGACCGACGCACATTGTTGCAGGGTGCATGTCCGAGTGCATCACGAACCTCGCGGCGCTGTTTCCAATCCAACCGACCTCGCCGACTTGCTTTCTGAAGCTGATTCTACCAGCGAGCGGATGGCAGAGGTTGTCTATTCAGATGGCACTCCTGAATTTATGCAATATGCATGGTCGGAACTGCCTTGTGATCAGAAGTTGGATCAGACATGGACAGGCCGCATTCTCTTTCATCGCGAGGCTGCTACCGACATGATGTTCGGTGTCGCTCTGCTGGCAAGCATTTGTCCTTAGAATGCATGCCTCAGTCAGGTTGGGCAACTCATGTGTCTAGAAGCTACCAATGTAAGTCTGGCTTGTCCATTCTCTGGTAGACGTATGGCCGCGCTTCGAGGCGTTCCAGGTGGTCCGTGGCTTTTTTCGGAGGGCAGGCCGACCGTTGGCCTACCACTATGACTGCCCCCCGGGCCTGCCCTAGGCTTATCCCTTGGCCTACCCAGTAGGCCTACCATAGGAATACCCCCAGGCGTTCCTCCTCGGCCTACCCTAGGCCCACCCCTCGGCCTACCCCTTAGGCCAACCTTAGGCCTACCCTAGGCCGCTCCCCTAGGCCTACCCGCATGGCCTACCCCTAGGCCTTCCCCTTGGCCTACCCAAGGCCTACGCCTAGGCCTAAATCCTCCGACCCGACCCACCCATCAGGGTCCCGACCCGACCCGGCCCGCCCGTTAGGGCCCGCCCGACCCGACCCGACCCGCCAGCTAGTGTCCGCCCGACCCGCCCCGTCCCGACCCGACCCGTTAGAGTTCTCGCGTGCCCATTCGCGAATGCATCATGCTGCAATGTCCCGCTCGCCCGACCTGGCCCGCCCGTTAGGCCCCCGCCCGACCCGGCCCGACCCATTCGTTAGGGTCCGCCCGTCCTGGCCCGACCCGACCCGGGCTCTCGCGCGTCCACTCGATGATGCATTAGATTTCAATGCCCCGCCCGCCCGCCCCCGCCCGCCCGCTGGGGCCCGCCCAACCCGGCAATGCCCGCCCGCTAGGGTTCTCGCGTGCCCCCTCAGCGTTGCACCCGCCACGTTTGAATGTCCAGCCCGCCCGACCCGACTCGTTCGTTAGGGCCCCGCCGACTGGGCCCGGTCCGCCCGCTAGGGTCCGCCCCTCCCGCCCCGACCCGACCAATTAAGGTTCCCGCGTGTCCATTCGATGACGCGCCATATTCCAACATCCCGCCCGCCCGCCCCGACCCGCCCGTCAGGGCCCGACCTGGCCCGACCCCGCCCGCCCAGGGTCCGCCTGACACGGCCCGACCCGCCCGCTAGGACCCGTCCCGCTCCGACCTGATCCGTTAGGTTTCTCGCGTGTCGTTTCGTTGATGCATTATGCTTTCATGTCCCGCCGACCCGACCCGACCCGACCCGGCCCGACCCGCCAGTTAGGGTCTGCCCGGCCCGACTCGCCCCGTTCCGACCCGACCCGTTCGAGTTTTCGCGTGTACATTGCGAACGCATCATATTTTAATGCCCCGATCGGCATATCCCCTAGGTCGACCCTAGGCTTGCCCTGTGCCCACCCCTAAGCCTACCTACCCCCTAGGCCGACCCTGCCCCTAGGCCTTCTCCCAGGCCTACCCTAGGCTACGCCTGGGCCTCCCCCCTCGGCCTACCCTAGGCTTACGCCTGGGCCTAAATCCTAAGGGTGACCCTAGGTCTACCCGTAGGCCTGCCCTCTAGGCGAACCTAGGTCTACCCCTGAGCCGTTCCCTTAGGCGCACCCTTCGGTCCGCCAGGCCCGACCCGACCCGCCCGCTGGGGCCCGCCCGACCCGACCCGACCCGACCCGTTAGAGTTCCCGCGTGCCCATTCGCGAATGCATTATACTTCAATGTCCCGCTCGCCCGACCCGACCCGCCCGTATACGGCCCAACCCGACCCAGCTTGACCCGCCCGGTAGGGTCCACCCGTCCCGACCCGACCTGTTAGGGTTCTCGCGCGTCCACTCGAACATGCATCATGCGCTTGAACGCCCCGCCGACCCGCGACAACCCGGCCGTCTGGGCTTGGCCCGACCCGACCCGACCCGACCGATTGGGTCCGCCCGACCCGACCCGTCCCGCCCGACCCGACCCGCGAAGGTTCTCGCGTGTTCATTTGCACATGCATCATAATTTGATGCCCCTCCCGCCCGACCCAGCCCGCCTGTTAGGGCCCGACCCGACCCGACCCGACCCGCCTGTCAGGGTCCGCCCGACCCGCCCCGCCCCGACCCGACCCGTTAGGGCTTGTGCGTGTTCACTCGCGCATGCGTAATTAATATTTTAGCGTCCCGCCGACCCGACCCGACCCGCCCGTTAACCGCCCGACGCGACTTGATCCGCCCGTTAGGTTCCGCCCGACCGGCCCCGTCCCGACCCGGCCCACAAGGTTTCTCGCGTGCCTTTTCGCACATGCATCATATTTTTTCTATGCCCCGCCCGCCCGCCCCGACCCGCCCCTTAGGGTCCGACCCCGCGCGGCCCGACGTTAGGGCCCGCCCGGCACGTCCCGTCCCGACCCGGCCCGTGAGGGTTCTCGCGTGTCCACTCGCATATGCATCACACTCTCGCGTCTCGCAGACCCCCCCCGACCCGCCCGTTCGGGCCTGGCCCGACCCGGCCCAATCCGCTCGCGATGGCCCGCCCGACCCGACACGACCTGTCGACCCGACCCGCTAGGGTTCTCTCGTGTCCATTCGCACACGCATCATACTTGGATGTCCTGCGTTGATGCATTCGTTGATGCATCCTGCTTTCATGTCCCGCCCGCCCTACCCGGCCGGCCCGTTAGGGCCCGGCCCGGCCCGACCCGACCCGACCCGCCCGCTAGGGTCCGCCCGCCGCGCCCCGCCCCAACCCGACCCGCTAGAGTTTTCGCGTGTACACTCGCACATGCTTCCTACTTTAATGCCCCGCCGACCCGCCCCGACCCTGTCGTTAGGTTTTGCCCGACCTGGCCCGTCCCTCCCCGACCCATCCCGCTCGAGCTCTCGCGTGTCCATTCGCACATGCATCATGCTTTCATGTCCCGCCCGACCGACCCGACCCGCCCGCAAGGGCCCGACCCGTCCTGGCCTGGCCGCCAGTCAGGGCCCGCCCGACCCGACCGGACCCGCCCGTTAGGGTCCGCCCGACCTGACCCGTCCAGTTCCGACCAGGCCCGTTAGGGTTCGCGCGTGCCCATTCGCGAATGCATCATGATTTATTGTCCCGCCCGCCCGCCCCGGCCCGCCCGTTAGGGTCCGACCCGACCCAGCCCGACACGCCCGGTAGGGTCTGCCCGACCCGTCACGCCCCGCCCCGACACGACCCGCGAGGGTTCTCTCGCGCCCACTCGCACATGCATCTCATTTCAAGGTCCCGCCCGCCCGACCCGACCCGCCCGCTAGGGCCCGACCCGCCCCGACCAGACCCGCCCGTCAGGGTCTGCTCGACCCGCCCCGTCCCGACCTGACCCGCGACCGAGCGTTGCGTCGCACGCGGAAGCGCGGCGAGCGGGCGGAGGGCGGCGGGCAGCGGACAGGCGGCAGTCGGGCGAGCTGCGGGCGGGCGGATCGGCATAAAGCTCTTCAGGATTCTTTCTTGCAGCGGGATGCGCCTGAATCCCGCTGCAATCCTCTGCGAGAGTAATCCCATTGCACTCCTGCCCGCCCGCCGTGCTTCCGCGCCCAACGCAGCGCCCGGCACTCGACGGCGTCTGCGTGCAACGCAACGCCCGGCACTCAACGGTTCCCGTCTCCAACGCAACGCACAGCACTCAGCGGCATCTAATGAGAATCCGTAGGAGTTCTAATGAAATCCCTTAGGAGTTCTAATGAATCCGCTGCAAAACAGAAATCCCGTAGGAGTTCTAATGAAATCCCGTAGGAGTTCTAATGAAATCTCCGCTGCAAAACAGAATCCGTAGGAGTTCTAATGAAATCCCGATGCGCCCGCCCGCCGCCCGCCCGCCGCACGCCCGCCGCCCGCCGCCGCCGCCCGCCCGCCGTGCCTCCGCGCCCGACGCAGCACTCCGTATTCAACTGCGCCCTTCTCCAACGCACCTTCCAAAAACCCTCGGCACGAAGGTTGTTGGGAGGTTTTGCGTGGCAGGTTCTGGGAAGGTGTTTGTAAGTTTTTTATTCGGGAGGTTGTTGGTTCGTTTGGAGGTGTGTGGAAGGTGTTGTTGGGAGGGTGTTAAAAGGTGTTTTTGAAGGTTGTTATGTTGCAAGGTTTTTGGAGGGTTGTTCGAATGTATCAGAATGTATTGGGCGGTGCCGCTAAATGTTGGAAGCTTTGTTGGGCGGCGTTTGGAAGGCGGTTGGAAGGTTGTTGGTATGTTATCGAAGGTTGTTTTGCAAGGTTTCGGAAGATTGTTGGAAGGTTTTTTCGAAAAAGAAAGACCTTCCAAAGAACCTTCCCAAATCCCTTGTCATGAAGACTCCCGGATTCCTGGAACCGTCGAACAACATTCCAAATATTATCGTCATGAAGATTGTTGGGATGTGTTGTCGACGGTTTTCTGGAGGTTGGTTTGGACGGTGTTTTGAAGGTTGTTGGAAGTTGTTTGGAAGGTGGTTTGAAAAGTTGTCGACAGGTGTGTGTAAGGTTTTTTTTGTTGGGGGTGGTCTTCGAAGTGATATATATATATATGTATATAAGAAAACGTTGTTGGCAGGTGTTGGCTGGCTTTTGGAAAGATGTTTGAAGGTTTCTGGAAACACCGTTAAGAAACCTTCCAACAAACCACGTCACGAATAATTCCGGATTCCTGGATCCCACCAAAAAAACCTTCCAACAATCTTCGTCGCGAAGAACCCAGGATTCTCATAACCATCCAAGACGCCCCCCAAAAACCTTCGCCACGAAGAATCCAGGATTCCAGAAACCTTCAAAACAAAAGACCCCCAAAACCTTAGTCCCAAAGGTTTTTGGAAGGTTTTTGGGCCAACCCTCTCCTGGATTCTTCGTCACGAAGGTGTTTGGAAGCTTTTTGTTGAATGTGTTTCGAAGGTTTTTTTTGTTTGAAGGTTGTTTCAACGGTTGTTGGGTGATTTTTGGACGGTCGTTGGAAGGTTGCTGGAAGGTTTGTTGGCAGGTTTTTGACAGGTTTGTTGGAAGATTGTTTTGGGAGGTTGTTGGAAGGTTGTTGGAATGTTTTGGGCGTTTAATTTTGGTAGTTTTGTTGCTAGGTTGTTGGGCGGCTCTTGTGCTTGTTTTCTTTGGGCGTTCTTTTTGTTTGGAAGGTTGCTGGAAGTTTGTCTGGGAGGTTGTTTGGAATGTTTTTGACTGTTTTCTGTTTGACAAGTTTTATCTGGCAAAAGCCTCCCGAGCGCACTTTCCAAAATCCTCGTCGCGAAGAATCCATGATCCCTTGAACCTGCGGAAAAAATCAATTCGAAAACCCTCGTCACGAAGAATCCGTGATTCCCCGATCCTTCCAAACCACTTTCCAAAAAACCTTCGCCGCGAAGAATCCAGGATTCCAGAAGCCCTTCAAAATAACACCTTCCAATAACCTTCGTCGCGAAGGTCATTGGAAGGTTTTTGAGCCAACCCCTCTTGGATTCTTAGCGATGAAAGTTTTCGGGCAGTTTTTTGTTGCAGGTTTTTGGGAGGTGTTTAGAAGGTTTGTTTGGAATGTTTTCGACCGGTCATTTTTTTGACTTTTTTGGGACGGAAGCTTGGAAGGTTTTGGCACGTGTTGGGAA
Organism: Prorocentrum cordatum; assembly: GCA_963575745.1. NCBI lineage: Eukaryota > Dinophyceae > Prorocentrales > Prorocentraceae > Prorocentrum > Prorocentrum cordatum. The sequence continues at coordinate 194,168 of CAUYUJ010015191.1, read as the reverse complement.
GGTTTTTTGTTTGAAGGTTGTTTGGAAGGTTTTCGGAAGGCTTTTGTTTGTACGTTCTTTTGTTGCTGCTGTTGTAAGTTTTTTGGGCGGTTGCTATTTTTGGAGGTTATTGGCCGGATGTTGGACGGTTTTTGGAAGGTTGCTTGGAAGGTTTTTAGAAGGTTGTTTCGAAGGTTGCCGGAACAACCTTCCAACAGGAATTTTCCAAAAACCTCCGTCACGAAGAATCCAGGATTTCTGGAACCTTCCAAATAACCTTCGAAAAATTGTCTCACGAAATATCCAGGATTCCAGAAACCTCCCCAAAAAACCTTCCACAAACATTCGCCACTAAGGTTTTTGTTGCAAGGTTTTTGGGCCAACCCCTCGTGGATTCTTCGCGAGGAAGGTTTTCGGAAGGTATTGTTGGAAGATTTTTGGAAGGTCTTCGGGCGTTTTGTTTGGCGGTTTGTTTGGAAGGTTTTAGTGTGTGTTTTTTTGTTGACGGTTTGTTGGGAGGCTTTTGCAATGTATTCGGCGGTTTCGCTGAAGTTTGGAAGGTTGTTGGAAGACTTCGGACGGTTTTTTGGAAGGTATTTGGAAGGTTGTTGGATGCTTTGTTTCGCAAGGTTTTTTTGGACGGTTCTTGGAAAACCCTGCAAACAACCTTCCTCGCCCCTCCCCCCGGGAAAACCTTCCAAAAACCCTCCCGACAATGTTCCCCGCGAAGAATCCAGGAGGGCTTCGTCGGAACTCCCGCGCCGGTCTCGGACGCCGAGAGTACGAGGGCCAGGACGAAGACGATGCCGATGCCGATGACGATGGTGGCGTGCAGGTGCCTTCCGCGTATTGTCGTCCACCCCAGGGGAGCGCCGCTTCCGCGCTCGCGCGCCCGCCCTGCCCCGCCGGGGGGCCCTCCTCGCGCCCAGCATGAAGAGGCGGTTCGAGGGCGGCAAGGGCGACGGCGACGGCCCGCCGCACCAGCGGCCGCGGTCGGTCGGCCGCTTCGGGGCGGGCCCAGGCCCCCCAGGGGGGGCGTCGCACCCAGACCTCCTCGCGCTGCGAACAAAAATCACGACGGGAGGTTCAGGTACCTTCGCCCGGCCTTGGGACCGTTAAAAAATCGACTCAGGAGGAAAAGCGGGTTTGCGGAAGTGGGTCGAGGCCTCTTGAGGGTCGACGTCATGACAGATTCATGACGTCGGGGGTCTGGGTGGGGCGTCGCACTTCCGGCGCTGGCGGCCGAGCGTTGTCGTCCGGCGCCGGTGGGAGCCGTGCCTGGTGGTTGCGCAGGGGTGAGAGGGGAGAGCGGCCCTTCGCCAGAATGACCTTTCTGGCACGAGCTCACGGGGCCCCCCTCGGGCAATGAAACAATCATGATGGGAGGTGTTCCCCTATTTTCGCCCTCTGGAGGCCCTTACCGGCCTTTGGTGCCGTCAAAAGACGATTCTGGATGGAAAACCGTTCGTGGGGAAGGGGTCGAGACTCTTGAGGGTCGATCGGGAGCGGCAACGAGGGGGGTGATGACTAGGGGGGGTGGATATCATGGCGGTGGCCATGATATTTCCGCAGATTTCATGGCGCCCCTTCTCATTTCGGTACGTCCCTGGCCCCCCCGCTGGGCCGCGCACGTGCCGCCGGTCATGATATGCACCCCCCCCTCTTGGACACCCCCCCCTCTTGGCCGATCCCGAGTCGACGTTGTGGAGAAATCATGACGTCGGTGGTCTGGGCCACGGGGCCCCTCCGGCACTGGCTTGCGCGTTTGGAGTTTGGCCTGCCCGCGGCCCCCTGAAGCCGCGCACCAAGAGGTCACCCTTGCCCAGGCGCGCCTCTCGCGTGTCGACGCAAGGGGCTCGGACATCCTCCAGGCGTCCAGGCCCCTTCTTCCTCCTTCTCCTCGTCCTCATTAGCGCTCTCTTGTCCCAGGTCGTCTCCTGCCACCCCTCCCTCGTCCGCGCAGATGCCTCGGCCTCTGATGCGCGCTCACCCAACTCTCCCTGGCCCCCCCCCCCCTCTTCGGCGCACCCGAGTGCATACTTTCCGACTTCTATACGGAGGTTGTCGCCTCACCTCCGGGCCCCGTACCACGGGGATTGTTTGTTTGTTGCGTTCCGATGTTTGCCTGCTCTTGGGCGGGCGCCGTTGCTTGCTGCATGCTTCCGCCTCCTCCTCCTCTTCCTCCCTCCTTCGTCCTCCTCCCCGCTCTTCCCCGTCCCTCCTCCCCGTCCTTCCGCCTCCCCGTCCTCCTCGTCTTCCCCATCCGCCTGCTTTCTCCAACTCCTGGGGAGGTCAAACAGTACACTCCCCTGGTGCGTTCTGACCAGAGTTTCGATGCGAGTCCAGCAGTGGCGACGAGGGCCTCCCAGGAGACCAAGAAAAGGAAAACGAGGCAATGCTAGCGCATGGGTACAGTTTTCTCCTCCAAGCTCTTCCCTCCTCTCCTTCCGCCTCCTTATCACCCCTCCGCACTAAAGGGAGGCGGTGCGATCCTCCTACCCCGTCGGCTCGGGCCTGATTCTGGCGGCGCCCGTCTGGAGACCCCAGGGGCAATCGCACCGACCCGTGGGAGGCCCAGAAGCGATCAAGCGACTGTCCAGAAGCAGCCAGGCTAGGGCTGCTTCGAGCTGTTAGAGACAGGGGCCAATGCAAAGAGGGGGGTCAGCCAGAGCGCCGGATCTTGCAGGATCCTGCAGAGCCAGGGGGGCATTGACCCAGGCTTACGCGCAGGATCTTGCAGGATCCTGCAAGGCCTGACTGACCTGGGTCTGCATGAACCGGGGTCAGTGCGTCCCCGAATCTGCGCTTCTTGTGGGAGGGGCTTTCTGCAGGGTCTGCCTCTTTGTTCCTGGGGTGCCCCGTGCCCGTTCTCAGGGTGGCCGATCGACCGCGGCACCAGAGGAGGAAGGGGGGGAAGGGGGTGCGGCCCGTGGACATGCCCTGCGTCCTGAAGTTCCTCTGCCCCGAGGCCCTCGCCTCCGCCGTCATCGGCAAGGGCGGCGCTGCCATCAAGGAGATCCGCGAGCTGACGCAGGCGAAGCTGGGGCTGACGGACAAGCACGAGCTCTACCCCGACACGGAGGACCGCGTGCTCACCTGTCAGGGCAGCACCCCCGACGCGCTCGCCGAGGTGGCCGTGCAGATCGTGTCGAAGGTCACCGAGTGCGTGCAGCAGGCCCCGTCCGAAGCGGTGGGGGACGTCGGCCAGCTGAAGCTCCGGACGCTGATGCCGAAGGCGGCGGTGGGGGGCATCATCGGCAAGGGAGGGGCTGCCATAAAGCAGCTGCGTGAGACCAGCGGGGCCAAGGTCTCGATCGCGGAGCCCATCGGCTCGGGCCCAGGCGCGGAGCAGGTCGTCACGCTGGTGGGCAGCGAGCAGGCCCTGGAGTACTGCATGGCCGAGATCAACCAGCAGGTCCAAGCTGTCAACGAAGAGCCTTGGTGGCAGGAGTGGGCCGAGGACCACGGCTGCCACGGCGGCGGCGGTGGCGGCGGCTGCATTCCGAAGGGCGGCAAGGGCGACAAGGACGGTTGGATCAAGGGCAAGGGCGGCAAGGGCGGCAAGGGCGGCAAGGGCAAGGACAAGGACGTGGGCTTCGCACCCGCAGAGGACTGGGGCAACTCGTACAGAGATGATCGTCCTCCCCGAGGTGGCCACAGAGGAGAGCACCCGGCTGTTCAGCTGTTGGTTGACACGGCGAGAAATTTGCCTCCATACGTGTTGGAAGACGAGCGCGGCTTCGCGCTGAGCTGCATAGTCCCAAATCGGATGGTCGGCGGCTTGATCGGTAGGGCTGGCTCAGGGACGAAGGACATTCAGAACACCACTGGCACGAAAATCGGGATTCGTGAGATTCCCGGTGACCCAGAGAACCGCTCCCTGAACATTGCTGGGCCGCTTGGAAGCGCGTGCGCAGCGTACATGCTCATGATGAAGCGGTACCTCGACACAGAAGCCTCGTCCATGCGTTAGCGAAGCATGCCTATATCTACTGAGCTATCCGCCAAGCGGGAACTGACTCTGGGCGGTTGCAGCGCACCTTCCGGCAATGAGTTCTTGGCCAGCATGATTCCTCGGGAAGTTGAAGGCATGATCAGGCACGGTGGCTGAAGTGGAACTTCTGGCCAATCTATATTAGTCGCACTCCCATGTTTTGCGTGCTGCTGCGTTTTGTCCAGCTCGTCGCTCTCCCGTCCGATTTCCTCTTGCAGCTCCTCAACTTGCGGCCTCGGATGCTTCTATGGGTTCCCAGCGACATGTCCGCTCGAGACAAAAAAAAAACGACATTCTTCGCAGCCGAGAAGCAGTGAAGCAGCCCGACCCTGCCGCTGCGCTGTGGCGGTGGGCTCCGCTCCCTCCCAGGCCCGCCAGGCTTGGGAAGGCCAGGGCCGTGCAGGCGAGGCGGGAGGAGCGGTGATCGGGACGGGGGGTCGACGCTGGGAGGAGGCTGCTGGGATCGACGGGGACGAGACGCCATGAACATCTAAACTCGTGGCCCTCCGCGCAGATCTCCTGGATCCGCGCCCGGCCCCCGAGGAGCGCTCCGCGCGCCGGGGAGGGAGGGCCGATCCCGCCACAGTGCTTTTCGATAGTAATATTCACCCGATCGAGCTGAGATCAAGATAGCGAGCGAGAATAAGATCGAATATCACGGGAAAAAATACTAGAGCTCTAACGAATGTTCAAATTTTGAGAACAAAATTTTCAAGCGACCAAAAGTCCTCAAAAGTTCCGTGCCGGCGCAGATCCACGAAGTCCGCGCGGAGCGTCCAAAGTTTATATAGTTCTGCTGGCAGTGCTTCTTCTGGGGATGCGAGGCGATGAGGTGAGATGAGAGGAGCAGGCGGCCGACGCCGCTTGGTGCCTCTGGAGCTTAGTGGGCCCTGGAAGCGACGGGGCCGTTTTTGTTACTGGTTCCGTTTTGCCGTTTTTTGATTGGTTCCGGCTCTGGGTCCAATCCTGGAGCCGTTTTTTTGCCGTTTCCGGTCGCCGTGTTTTTGCCGTTTCCATTTTCAAGGGACATTTTTTGGGAAACGGTGAAAAAACGGCCCTGCCGTTCGCGGGGTCCACAGGGGCGCACAGAGGCGAGGGGGGAAGGGGTTGGCCCCGCTCTTGCCCGCTCATCCCCTCCCCTGGCTGCTGCCCGCCCCTCCAGCCCCGCGAATCCTCGGACGTGGTGGTGGCGGGGGGGGGGGGACCCTGCTTGGGCCTGCGTCGGACGAGGAGGAGGAGGAGGAGGAGGAGGAGGAGGAGGAGGAGGAGGAGGACGAGGAGGACGAGGGCGAGGAGGAGGAGGAGGGGGAAAGCGGAGGAGGAAAGGGAAGAGAGGGAGGAGGTCGTGCTAGCCATGCTCGCGCCATATCTGACATCCTATCTCTCGCACCCATCCCTTCCAATGGCGCTGAGTTTTCCTCGGCCCGTCGATGGGTGTCAAAGAAGGTCTGGAACCCCCGGGCTGACCCCGTCGCTTCATGCACATGCAGAGAGGGGAGTTGTGCACATCGGAGGAAGTGGAAGAGGCGGATGAGCAGGACGAGCAGCAAGTCAATGAGCATGAAGATCAGGAAGGAGGAGGAGGAGGAGGAGGAGGAGGAGGAGGAGGAGGAGGAGGAGGAGGAGCAGCCGCAACAGCAGGAGCAGGTTCAGGATGAGCGGGAGGAGCCGGATGACCACGTGAAGGCGGAGGAGGCGAAACAAGGGCGACAACGGCGAGGAAGGACTCTGAAAGACCAGCCTTCTCCGTGCTCCTCCGGGATGAAGGGGTCACTCGGGTCCCTATGTTCTTGTTTCTTTCTTGTCTTGGAAAGCCAGCCTGTCTCGGGTTCCCCGGAGTCCCTGGGCTTGTTTTTTTTCTCCTGGTTCTGTTTGAAGCAATGCCAGACATTTTACAGAAATGCGAAGCGGTTCGAAGCAATGCCAAGTAATGTCAGGCAACGCCATGCGATGCCAATCCTTGCATATCTAAACCGAAAACTACATCAACATCTACACCCGCATCTACATCCACAGCAACATTAACAGCGAGACTCACATCTGCATCTACATCCACACCTACATAAACACCTATGTCTACATCAACATCTAGACCTACAACTACATCTACACCTACATCTACACTTCTGTATTGGTCTTGGTTTTGTTTTGCATTGTCGTGCTTTTTGTTTTGGTTTGCCTTTGCTTTGCTGTTGCTTTTGCTTTGCTTTGCTTTGCGTTGCTTGTGCTTTGCTTTGCTGTCGCTGCTCTTGCTTTGCCTTTGCTTTGCTGCTATGCTATGCTCTGCTGTGCTGCGCGGTGCTATGCTGTGCTGTGATATGCTGCGCTATGCTATGCTATGCTATGCTGTGCTATGCTGCGCTATGCTGTGCTGTGCTGGGCTTTCCTATGACATGCTGTGCTGCGCTGTGCTGTGCTACGCTCTGCTATGCTGTGCTGTGCTCTGCTATGCTAAAGCTCCGCGAAGCTAAGATGAAGGTAAGCTAAGCTAAGATGAAACTGAGGTAAGATGAAGCTAAGCTAAGGTAAGATGTAATAAGCTAAGCTAAGATGAGATAAGCAACGCGAAGCTAAGGGAACGTCACTGGGGGAACCGCGGGGCGGATGCCGGGGGAACCGCCCGGGGCGAGCCCCACTGCCCGGCCCTTTAAGTTTAGCTATGCTATGCTAAGTTTCGCTATGCGATGCTATGATATGCTATGCTATGCTATGCTGCGCTATGCTATGTCATGTTTGGCTATGTTTTGCTATGCTATGTTATGCTAATTCAGCGCTGCGCTATTCCAAGTTAAGCTAAGCTGTGCTATGCTAAGCTAAGCTAACCCTCTAAGCAGAGCCTCAGTCGGGAATTACACCCATGCTATCTTATGCGATGCTGCGCTATGCTATGCTACGCTATGCTACGCTGTGCTCTGCTATGTTAAAGCTCAGCGAAGCTAAGCTGAAGGTAAGCTAGCTAAGATCAGCCTGAGCTAAGATGAACCTAAGCTAAGCTAAGATGAAATAAGCTAAGCTAAGATGAGATAAGCAACGCTAAGCTAAGGGGACGTAACTGGGGGAACCGCGGGGCGGATACTGGGGGAACCGCCCGGGGGGGGGGTCCACTGCCCGGCCCGTTAAGCACACCGAGTAAGAACCCTTCTAGGCAGAGCCTAGGTAGGGAACCATTGCAACACATCATAAAGAATTGCCAATCGATGCCAAGCCATGCGAAGCAATGCCACCCAGCACCACGCAATGCCAATCAACGCCAAGCGATTCAAAGCCATGCGAAGCAATGCCAAGCCATGCCGCTTAGGAAGCGTTCCGCTAATTGGGGTTGCGCCGGGCTCATTGAAACACAAGGAATGCGGCCGGATGTGAAAATAAGACGTCAGACCTGCCGTTTTTTGCCATTTTGATTCTTCAAAGAACATGATCCAGCACGCGAGGCCAAGGTGCAGGCGCTGGGGGCGCTCTGGGAGACGAGCGCGGGGATTGTGAGGGCCTCATGGCCCGCCGTGACGGCATGAATCGGGCGAAAGGGGGGGATTGGGAGTGGGGGGCCAGTTTCGGTCCCGCCACCGCGCGTTCATCCTCAAGAATTCCATCGGCGCCTCCTGGCGCCAGGAGAAACCAGCTGCGTGATCTGATTCGCGAACCCCGCTTGTGCTGTCCCCCCATTTCGTCCACCCCAGGGCCAGGTGTGTGGATATCATGCGGCGGCGGTCACGGCATCTCCAAGATTTCACGGCACTCTTGGTTTCTCTCGGTGCATCGCATGTGGGCGCGCGAACCCCGGTCTTCCTGGGCAACCTTTTCGGCGCACCCGAAAGTTCAACAGTGTGGAAACAGGGCGGCATTTTCGCCAGCGCTCACGTGTCTTGAGGCGTTGGCCGGAAGTTCGACCGAGCATCCACAGCATCGGGATGCGAAGGACGGCATGGTGGGCTTCGCGCAAGTGTCGGACAAATTCTGGAGTCCGAACAGGCCAGAATCCCGCAGGCGTTCCTTGCCGTTTGCCCCCTCCCCCCCCGCGCCTCCGACGTCGAGAATCTAATCTCGCGCGCCTGTTTGGACGCTGACAGGTTTTTTTTTCTGGCCGAACTCTGTCACCTTCGGCATGATAGGACCGGAGTTCGGGGGGATCGCGCCGATCTCGGCCAGTTTCGACTGCACGTAAGCGTGACCCTTCGCTGGAGTGACCTTTGGTGCGGGCTCATAGGGCCTAGCGGTCTCCCCAGCACTGGCCAGCACGCTTGGATTTGGTCCCTTCGCTGCCTCCGGAAGCCGCGCGGGTCACTCCTGCCCAGGGTCACTCCTTACGTAGAGCCGACAGCTGTGGGGCTCCGGCGGGGCCTGTAGTCCCCTTCGCTTCCGCCATCGCCCCTCCGAGCGCCCGCGACGTCGCAAAGTCTCGTTCTCGTGCGCACATGTGTGCCAGAAGGCCCGCACCCCCCATGCTTGCCAGCGACTTCAACCAGGGGCCACGATGGACGGGGGATAGCATAGCTCTGGAGGTAGGAATGGGGTGTGGCGCCACTGCTGAATCTGGCAATGGTATCTGTCGTTGATGAAATCGCACTTCCCACGATTGGCACCAAACCCCTTTCTGCCACTCCCCTCTTCCGACTTCCAAATGAGGGTGGGGACGCATCGACCTCCAATCGCCCATTGATCGCCAACAGTAGGCCGATAGCCCCAACCTGCCCAGGAGCGTGTGGATCCACTTCCGGGGCCCTATCGCCGATCCATCGGCGATGTATCGCCGATTCCACGTCGATGTGTCCCCTCCTATGCCAGTCCCCCCTACTGTGGCCCCTCATTCCAGAGCCGTTCAGGCTCAAGCCATTCTGGCGCACGCCAGCGTGGCTACACGTGAGCGGCGCAAAAAACGGGTTCCAAGGGCGCCCTCGAGGGCGCGAAGTCATTCGCGCTTCGCGGTTGGGCTCCGGTTCCTCATCCTCCTCTTTCCCCCTGCCAGTGCGGCGCGAGCGAGCGAAGTTTCTCGCGCTTGGCGCAGCGGGAAGCGCGAAGCGTGGCATCCTTGCGTTCGTTCGCGCCGACACTGGCGCGTGAGCTCCCCGCGCAAGGGCGCGCGTCAGCGCCCTCGCTTCTGATGTGGTGTGCCGCGCCGGAGGCCCGCGCAGGCCACCGCGCAAGGTCGCTACGTCGTCTCGCGTGAGCCCGTTTGTTTCGTCGCTCACGGATTTCCATACCAGCAGTACCGAATTGTGTAGGCCGCACTTGGCGCTAGGTCTCACAGGCTTCGCCCTCTGCTGCCCCCTCCCGATGAGTTCGTGGCTTCTCAGGGTGGGACGCGTGGTTGTCCTCCCAGGGCTGAGATCCAAGATTAGCTTCCTAATACCCAAAGCCCCCTCTGCGTAGTCTTCCAGAAGACCCCGACTTGGCAAAACTCAGCCATTGTTAGACCCTATGGGTCCTTTCTGGAATTATCTTGGACCAGATCTGGACACCGTATGGCCAGATTGGTGTTTATCTTGGGGCCGCAGCGAGCTGGGGAGCTTTCCGGGAGCCCGTGGGGTCCCACGGGTCCCTGGGAGGTCTGGGAATGCTGGGAAGGCCCTGCGTGCGGAGGCCCTTGGAAGCTTTGGTTTGCCCTCGGTGCCTGTGGGAAGCTTTGGCAATGCCATCGGGTAGTGGTCGGAGGCTGCCTTGCCGTGACCCTGTGCCGCTGATTCTCGCCCCCAGCTTCACAGGGCCGCCATCCCTGGTGCTTTTGCAAATGGTGCTGATCCTATGGGGCGAGGATTTATCATGCGTTGCGATCGATTGTCGCCCTGGTGCTGATGGCCCAGCAGTGACATCAGAAGCGCAGTGCGATTCTCGCTTGGGCCACGAGAAGGGAAGGGGGAGCTTGAGGTAGAGAAGGGCCCAGGCATCCGAACAGACGAACGGTCGCTGTACACTGAGAAGCGCGAGGTGCCTCTCGTCTTGCTCCGGGGAACAGAGGGAGAGCTTGAGGGGATGAGCTCTCGCGATTTGCGATTGGGCGATGGTCCTCCCCACAGCGAGAAGCCCGAGGCGACTTTTGCTTGGATTCCAGAGAAGAGGGAGCGTTCAAAGAGGGAGGTCGCTTCCCATGGCCCAATGGGGGGTCCTCTTCCGCTGCAGGATGGCTTGAAGCGGTTATCGTTTGGATTGAAATCGGCATGGGAAGTTTGAGCGGAAGGTTCGTTCGCCAAACCCGTACCGTCCCCCTTGCGCAGAATTGCCAAATCGGTTGCTTCGTTTGAGAGATGTTTCAAACATGTGGGCTTCGAATGCTTTGTATTGGAATCGTGCCTCTTGGGCTCCAACTCGGAGAGGGCTCGAGAGCACCCCAAAAAAGCCCACATCTGCTCCAATGGGCTTCGACAATGGACCGGGAAGCTTCGATACGATGGGAAGCGCGAAGTGATTCTTGTTGAAAGAAGGTACAGTCGGGGCCTTGACCTGAGGAACCCTAAATAAGGAACGAGACCCCTATTTTCCATAAGTTGAACTTCGATTTCCCATCGAAAACCAAAGGAACACCTCAGGTAAACTGTTGAACAATCAAGCAACGCCGAGCCCCTCCCCAACGAACAGGGTTCCTTCTTCAAGACCCCTTCTGTAGGGGGAAGTCTGATGTGATGACCGATTGCAGGTTACGACGCCTGGAGCGCCGCGCTGGCTGGTGCGCACCTCTCGAAGGCTCCGCAGGGCCGCGCCCGTTTCGTGCGCGCCGGTCGGGTTGGCGGTGTGCCCTGGGCGGTGAGCTGCCTTCTGACTTTGAGAACGGCCGTCGGCCGTATAAGGATACTGAGGAGGAATACGAGGAGGATTACGAGGAGGAGGAGGAGGAGGAGCAGGAGGAGGAGGAGAAGGAGGAAGAGGAGGAGGAGGAGGAGGAGGAGGAGGAGGAGGAGGGGTGAGAAGGAGGAGGAGGAGGAGGCGAAGGAAAAAGGTGGGGAGCGAGGACACGTCCCACGCAGCTCGTGTAATGTTCTGTTCGTGCCCCCGGGCATCGCCTCGGGGTCCACAGCCCGCTGCCGCGAGATGGTGGACCCCGAGCTTCCGGGGGACCTTGACGACCCTGTGAGCGCACGGTCGGCGGAGGTTAACGGGCCATTCGCCCCTCCGCGGGGCATCAGTCGTTCACCAGAACAGTAGCCCCGCTCCGTCGTTTTGTAAAGGTCGCCGGGGGATGTTTGACAGCTGGGGTGCTCCAATGCCAGCTTGCTGCGAGCCCGTTTGCTAGCTTGAAGATTTGCTCCATGCAGCCTGGTCGACCCACAGGGGGCTGAAGGATTCATGCATTCCTCGCGCCGGCATACTTTGTGCGCTCGCCTTGCTGCCGAGAACCTCGAGAGTGACGAGGATGAGAACACATCGCTGCTCGCCTCTAAGGGCCCATCCGCAAGCAATCTGGGTAAGAGACGAGCACAGCAGGCCTTACCGATGGCCAAGGCGCAGACGATCGCCCATCCTGACGGCAAGGGTCCAGATCCTCCAAGCGGTCCGATTGGTTATGTAGCGGAGCTTGCACGGAATTACGGTGGCAACTTCATTGTGTACCTATCCACGATTGAACATGTGATGAAGGGTTTTGTTTGCCAGCTTTGCCAGATGGCGGAGCCTTACATTTACGCATCCTACAGCGTGCCCGCACCCGAGATGCAGATGTACCTCAGCTTGGTCAATCTGCCATGGGCCATGAAACCGATCATAGGGCTCGTTTCTGACGCATTTCCCGTTGGGGGCTACAGCAAGGCGCCGTACATCCTTGTGACATCTCTGCTGGGCGCATCTGCATTTGCAACCGTTGGGGTATTGCCCCATGCGTCGACACCACTCATGATGCTAGTTGCCTGTTGTTTTCTCATGACCTTGCAAGTTGTCACCGCTGACATTCTCACGCAGGGGAAATTCACCCAAAAGGTAAAGGAAAGCAGGTCGTTGACTGGAGGCACAGACCTCTTGACATTCGTGTATATGGGCATTGATGCCGCCTCTTTGATCGCAGTGATGGGGTCTGGTTTCATTATCAACTCTTTCGGAGCTAAGTCGGCCTACCTCATATCAGCAGTACCCGCCGTGCTCTGCGTCATTCCATTGTTGTCGGGTGGCTTGGAGGAGAAGCAGATGAGCGGGGACGAGATGAGCGAGATACGGCAGGGCTTCTTGCAACAGAAGGTGGTCTGCTCCCTGGTGCTCCTCATGTTCCTGGCAACGATCGCCATACCCGTCACCATCGTGGCCAGCGGGGACGCTGCTGTCATAGGTATCGTCTCCGTGGGCGTCTGGACCCTCATGTTTGTCGTCAGCTCCCTTGTGCTCAACCCTGCAATTGCGGCGGTGAATGCGTACCCCACCCCTTCCTCCCCCCTCCCCCTCCTCGTCCTCGCTTCCTCCTCGGACCTCCTCAGCGCCCTCACCCTGGACAGTGGGTGGTCCAGGCGCTTTGCAATGTGAGCGCTTCCGTCCGACCCTCTGCGTCAGCCCTCAAGGAGCGGCCTCTATTCGGCGCCCTTGCGCCCTGTCTTCCTCCTCATGCTTCTTCCTCCTCCGCCTCCTCGCGCGGGCAGGTACACGCTGGCTCAGTCGGTACTCACCCTGAAGATCGACGCGGCCGCTTTCTACTTCTTCACGGACACCTCGGACCGCGTGGGGCCCAACCGTCCCCGTGCGCTGCCACGCACGTCCTCCTCTCCCCCCCCCTGTTTCTCCTCCTGGTCCTCCTCCCTCCCTTCTTTCCTACCTCCTTCCTCCTTCTCCTCCTCCTCCTCCTCCTCCTCCATCTTTCAACCCTCCTCGTCCTCCTCCTCCTCCTCTCCTCCTCCTCCTCCTTCTCCCCCTCCTTCCTCCTTCTCCTCCTTCTCCTCCTTTTACTCTTCCTCCTCCTCCTCCTCCTCCTCCATCTTCCTTTTCCTCCTCCTTCCTTCTCCTCCTCCTCCTCTTCCCCCCTCCTCCTCCTCCTCCTCCTGCCTCCTCCTTCCCCCCTCCTCCTCCTCCTCCTGCCTCCTCCTTCCACCCTCGTCCTTATCCTCTTCTCCACCCCTCTCCCTCTTCTCCTCCCGGCGCCATGGCGCCGCCGCTCCGTCCTCGGAGGGCCACCACACCTGGCGCGCACGCGCGAGCTTCCGCCCGTCCGTCCTCCCTCCTGTTCCCAAGCGGTGTCCTTGGGCAGGTCGTTCGAATTGCAGCCGGGTCGTCATACTTGTGCCCAGTCAACGCGCCCAGTAGGGACGCGCGCTTTTATCTAGGGTGGCCCTTGTGTCCTTGCCTCCGCGGCCCGTCCTGTGCCGTTTTCACTGGTCGCCCGCCCCCCAAAAACCCCGACTTCAGCCTCCAGGGGTCTTGCGTCCTCACCACCCGTCCTCAGTGCACGTTCTGAAGTACTCGCTCGCGCACGTCCCCCAGCAGTGCTCTCGGGAAGATTGTTTCATTTGCAGCCGGGTCGCCATCATGACGTCATAGTGCCGACGGCGGCGGCGACGATGACGACGACGACCCTTTTTTTACGGACACCTCGACCCACGCGGGACCCGGCAAGAGCCCAGGGGCGCCGTCGCGCACATCCGGCACCGCGCTGCGGGAGAGAGATTGGGGAGGATGATACATGGGACGAGGGGGAACAGCAGGAGGAGGAGGAGGAGGACAGGTGGAGTTGGAGGCCTTGGTAGAGAGGGGAGCGAGGATGCCGAGGAGGAGGAGGAGGAGGAGGAGGAGAGGGAAGAGGAGGGGCGGCTGGCAAGGGGTGCTTGGGTTGAAACAGGTGGGGGCTGATGGAGGAAGGGCCGCGGAACGCTCACCTGGAGCCCCGTCCTTAGTATTTTGTTTGTCGCTGGGCCGATATCTCAAGCTACAAGGTCGGCGTGTATTTGCATCGATACGCTAAGGCTCCTCACCGCTGGTTCGCTGGTAACAAGAAAGACGTGGCCCCACACCGCACCAGCCGCAGTGCGGCGCTGCGGCGCATGAGCATTGGCAGCGCCCCCTCCCACACTCCCCCTTCCATGGTGAGCGGAGGAGACGAGGAGGGAGTGTGGGAGAGGTAGAAACGGGGGGTGGGCGAGGTGGAAGTGGAAGTACTGCCAACGCGCCTACTAAGGACGCGCACCTTCATCTGGGGTGCCCTTGGGTCCTGGTATCTGCGGCCCGTGCTTTGCCGTTTGCACTGGCCCGCCGCCCAAGAAACCCAACTTCGGCCTTCAAGGCTCTTGCGTTCTTGCACCCGTCCTTGGTACACGTCTCGACTGCATGGACGAGGGGTGTTTGTGGGAGAGGAGAAGACGAGAAGGGGGGAGGGAGAGGGAAAGTGCTGGTGGCCTGTGTGCCTCGGGGCCCGCAGGATCAGTACCCGGGTGGCCCCAACTTCTCGAAGCTGTTCTTCAATACGTGCCTGGGGTCTGTGCAGTTCGCAGCCGGCCTGGCTGGAGATTGGCGGCGCGCAAAGAGGGGATTCAGGGCATACTTCCGAGAAGCCCCTCCCCCCGTAGCTTCGTCGGACGGGTGGTAAGGGATGGGGACCTACAGGGTGGGGTTGAAGAAAGGGGGCCCTTGATGTTCCGGACCCCTCTGGGTTCCAAAAGGGACCCTAAAGGTACCTTGTAGGGCACCTTTCTTCACCCCCTCTTAACACCCTCCGTCAGACGCAAATCACACACACACACACACACGCTGACACAAGTAATCGTGGACCCCAAGGAAAATATAGGAAACAATGGGGAGTGGGGGGGAGGACGAAAACCCAGACGATATTGTAACATTGGGAGAATCCTGGGATTTGCGTCAGTTTGTTTTCCGTATCCTAAGATGGGGTTATCGTCATTATTTTCATCGCGCCAGAAGGACAGTCACACCCACACCTCACTCATCGCTCAGACTCACTCATCACTCAAACTCATGTTATGTTACGCTATGCTATATGATGCTGATGATGATGTTGATGATGCTGATGATGATGGCGATGATGATGGTGGTTGTGATGATGTTGGTGATGATGATGCTTATGATGATGGGTATGCTGGTCATGATGGTGATGATGGTAGTGGTGATGATGATTATGAACATGATGATTATGATGATGGTGATGCTGATGATACTGATGATGCTGCTCATGATGCTGCTGATGATGCTGATGATGATGATGATGATGGTGGTGGAGCAGATTCTGAGGATATCTCGAGCGAGGCGCGGGTTTCAGCACCCCCAGTGGGGAGCCGCCAGGAGGTATCTCACTCCTCCGTTCCCGCCAAGATGGCGGGGATGCCTCGAAGGGTTTGCTCGTTTGTGCCCCCATCATCCTCTGTTGTCGGAGCTGATTTTGAGGATGTCTCGAGCGAGGCGCCCCCAAGAGGGAGCCGCCACGGGGTATCTGACTCCTCCATTCGCGCCAAGATGTTTGCGATGTCCCGAGCGGTTTGCTTATTTGTGCCCCCAACATCCTCCGCTTTCGAAGCAGACTTGGAGTATGTCTCGAGCGAGGCGCTGGTTATCGCACCCCTGGTGGCCCAGAATGCGAGGATGTCTCGAGCGGTTTGCTTGTATTGCTGGCCAGACTCGCGGGCGTGGATCTTGAGGATGCCACAGGAAGCTCCAGCAGACTCTAGGAGGCCCCAGGAGGCCACATGAGGTCCCAGAAGGCACCAGGAGGCCACAGGAGGCCACAGGAGGCCCCGGGAGGCCACAGGAGGCTCCAGGAGGCCCCAAGAGACTTCAGAACGTGCCAGGAAGCACCAGGAGGCCCGAGGAGGCCACAGGAGACCACAGGAGGCCACGGGAAGCGCCAGGAGGCACCAGGAGGCTGCGGAAGGCCCCAGGAGCCCCCATGAGGCCCCTGGAGCAGGAGGCCTCAGAAGGCCACAGGAGTGGTTCCAATCTGCGGCGTTTTACATACTAGATTGGGTCTCCCCTGGAGTGCGAATTCTTTGTGTTTATTCTGTTTCTATACAGTGTCCTTGTCCAGCGTATCGACTCCTCAGTGTTTTACATAGGTTTCTATATATTGGGCCTCCCATGGGGTACTAGTCCTTGGTGTTTTACGCGTGCTCCTACAGATTACCCCCTGTGGCTTCAATCCGAAGTGTTTTGCGTCTGTTCCTATAGATTGGGCATCTCCCGGGGCACGAATCCTCCCCAGGAGGCCCTATGAGGATCCAGGAGGCTCCTGGAGGCCCCAGGAGGCCACGAGAGGCCCCAGGCCAGGAGTTTTCAAGTGGCCATAGGGAGCCCCACGTGGCCACAGGAGGCCCCAGGAGGCTCCAGGAGACCCCAGGAAGCCTCAGGAGGTTTCAAGAGGCCCCAGGAGGCCCCAGGCGCACGCGCAGAGACGCCCTAATACTACTGAGACTCATTCACACTCCAACTCATTCACACTTAGATTCGCTCCCAGACCGTCAATTCTCGAGCCCGCTTCTATCCGAAAGCTCCTGCGCCTAGACGCTCACGGCGGACAGGTCCATGCTAGCAGATGCACATCTGAGGAGCTCCAGGCAATGAGCAATTTGTGTGCCCCTGGGCCCCTTTAACTTTGACGGAGCGGGTTGGGCAGCCTCGGGCGCTGCCAGAGGGGACCCTTGCCAGCGGTGCTCCAGGTCTTCCGGGGGCGCCCGGATGGCCCTCCAGAGCACCCCCGCCACGAGGCCCAGAGGGTTTGTGGGTTATGATGTTCCAACTTACTGTAACCTGACCACCAGAGAGAAATTCGACCACGAAAGTATCGAAACTGATGTTTTGTACGTACCGGGCCCTTGGAAGGGATACTCGTTCGACACTGGTTCGTTACTTTTCTTGGACGTGGTCCTTAAGTCCGAGGGCGGGAACCGAGGTGAGGGCGTGCCAGGGCCACTTCTGAGCTTGCTCCAAGCGGCCAGCCCCCTCCTTGATTACAGCTGCTTTCTTGGAATCACGAGGGACAGGTAGACACACAGACATGGACGCCGATTCCCAGGAAAACAGGACAAAATTGGAAGTGGAGGGGAAAACGAACCGCCAGAACATATGCAAGCCTAGAGGGGTTTCTTGGATCTTTGTGCCTATTTATTTGTGTGTCCCTGTGTTCCTGCTGACCGCCGAGGCATTATCACTTACCAGAAGCTGTCCAAGAAGATTACCTATCGGAAGTGGGTGGTCATGGCCAACATCGCCGCCGCAGCTGCAAATCTGAGCAATATCCTATTGTTCAAGCGCGTGAACCTGCTGCTGGGGGTCCCGGACTGGATCTGGGCGATCTGTTCGAACACCGTTTACTTCGCCGTGGAGAGGTGGCGCTGGATGCCACTGTTTACCGCATTCTCCTACCTCGCCCCTGCCGGCATGGAGGCCACGATGTTCGCGCTGCTGATGGGCTGTCACAACCTTGGTACAACGCTGCGCCGCCAGTCGTCGTCATCCCCAGACTTCCGATGCCGAACTAGACCTCCAGAGGTCTCGACCCCACCCCGTGGGACTGTTTGTTCACCTCGAGCCTTTCTGTAAAGTCCAAGGGCCCGGTGAGTCCGTGGGGGGAAGTAAGAAGGGGCGGGCCTTCTCAAAAGACTCGGACGTCCCCCGGCCTTCTGAGAAGTTCTGAAACCGTTCCGCTGAAGACGACAAAAACCACAGAAGGCGCGAGGGTTTCTGAGACGGCCTTCCGCCTTCTGAGATGGCCTTCTCCTTCTCACTTTCCCCCTTCGCTCGCCGCCGAGATTTGTCACGCAGCGAGATAGGTCTGGGTCGCCGCCGCCGTGGTCGTGGTCATCGTCGTCGCCGCCGCCGCCGTCGTGGCGGTCGTGGCCAGCCGTGGTCGTTCACCGAGGCACGGCGGTCGCGGGCAACCTCGGGGCATGGCTCCTGCAGGCGCTGCAGTGCAGGCCCCACGTCGCCGCTGTCGTCGTCGCCGCCTTCGCAGGTTGCCGTCACCCGCCGCCATCCGTGCGCTGTCCGTCGTCGTCGTCGTCGTCGTCGTCGTCGTCGTCGTCGTCGTCGCGCCAGGCCAGAGTCCGCTCAGAACCGGGGTCCCGTTCCTGCCAGCTTGTCTGAGCGCCGTCCGGCCGCGGCGGCGAGAGCCGACGACGGCGCCGCCGCCCCGGGCCCTTCGTCGTCGAGCGCAGGCCCCAGGGCGCCACCAGCGAAGCCGAGCAGTTCGCGGGGCTGTGGAAGGCCTGCGCCTGGCTGTCCGTGGTGCCCCCGGTCGCCGCCATCCTCCTCTGCCACCTCCTGCCGGACGTGAGGCGGCCTCTCGCGGCGGGGGGCCGAGGACGAGGAGGAGGAGGAGGAGGAGGTTCAGCTCGTTCCTGCTTTTTCGCATTTTGCGGTCGGTAACTTGGCCGCCTTGCCTTCGACCTCTTTTTAAACCCAGTGCTCCCGATAATAATCCCCTGGGGATAATAAAGTTTGGGGGGTCTGGCGGGGATAATCAACGATTTTTCCGGCGAAGGTGATGTTAGGATGATGATGATGATGATGAGGATGATGATGATGTTGATGATGTTGATGATGGTGACGATGATGATGCTGATGATGATGATGATGATGATGATGATGATGATGATGATGATGATGATGATGATGATGATGATGATGATGATGATGATGATGATCATGATGATGGTGATGATGATGATGATGTTGATGATCATGATCCAGGGCGCTCGTGTAGACTGAACCTGTAGATCTGGACACAAGACAGACTCGAGAGATGTCGAGGCTCGTGGCTACAACTTGCCTGCGCAAGAGAGGTCCTTGGCGCTCCTGGCCAAGAAACCTCTCTTGCGCACGACCTCGAACCATTTCCCAATGCACCCATGCAGACTCGGCTCGCTCATGGAGCCGTCCTTGCACGGGAGGCACTTGGTACGCGCCTGGGCGGCAGCGCTTGCCTCCTCGAAGGTGGCGTGCTTCGGCTCGACCGCCGCGGGGTCCTTCAAGGGCTTGGACTTGGCCTTGCTCTTGGCGTTGGCCTTTGCCTTAGCCAAGTCATTGTCGCTGGCCTCCTTGAGCTTGTTGATCCACTCGTTGCGTCGGGCGCACATCGTGCTGATGTTTTCGGGCGCTTGGTGGCCTTCGCTTCGGATCTCGCACAAGGCGCGCTCGATCCAGCGACTCGTCCACAGGCCGCATGACCAGGCGTCGGCCTGGAACATGTCGTTGCTCCTCGAAGGGCAGGTCTCGCCAGGGCCGAGCTTGCGGAGGATTTTCGCGGCGCCTTTTTGGGAGGCCACATGCGAACCCGACCCACGATTTCTGATGAGGAGGCAGCTCCCGAGCAAAGTGAACCCTTGCCCCCCCTTCAGACATCGTGGGGTGTAGGTGTCAGTTCGCAAGTGGCCCTTTAGGCCTGCTTGGCTTTCTCGGGCGGCTGCTTGAGGGCGTCGTTGTACTCCACCGCGACGCCCCCGCCGACCCTCGCGTTGCTACAAGTGCCCCTGCCCAGGGTGCTTCCAGGATTCGCTTCAAAACGGACCGAACACATAGAGGCAGTTTGGGGCAGGGACAAGTGTAGCAACCAGCGACCTTGAGGTAGGTGTTGAGGTAGGTGTTGTGCGCGGGCGCCTCGGAGCGCACGCAGATCAGGACGTGCTCGGCCTTGTGGACTCTCGGCCCAGCGCTTCTGCTCCTCGGGCTGCTGGGCGGCGGGCTCGTCCTCGCCCTGGCCCTCTCGAGCCCAGGCGACGGCCGCCGTGGGCTCGACCGCCAGAACGGTCTGGGGGACGCCCGCGCGCTCCTCGATCTCGCCCAGCAGCGCGCGCACTGTGCCCAGCTCGAGGGTGTCGCCCTTGACGATCTGGTCGCAGCTCATGATCGCGCACTCCTCGGCGAGCTCGGTGCGGCGAGCCAGTCTGGTCTGGCGCCAGTCGAGCTTGTGCGGCTTGGGGAACTTGTAGTCTCGCTCGATCGTGACCGGTGGCGTTCGGGATTCAAACGCACTCGTTAGCTTCCGCCTGCTTCCGCCTGCTTCCGCTTCGTGGCTTCAAGGTTCCGCCGTCGCTTCAGCCGCCAGCTGTCCGCCAACTTCCGCCGCTTCCGTTGCTGCTTCCGCTCGCTTCCGCCGTCCCGGTCGGGAGCAGGCGAGAGGTGGCGGGTGCCTGTGAGCCTCCGAGCCTGGCCGCCGTCGATCTGGAAGGTCGCCGCGGTCTCCACCTCGTGTGCGCGCAGGCGGCGCGCGTCCTCGGTGCCCAGGACTCGCCAGACGTTCTGCACGCTGGCGCGCCTGCCCTCGTGGACCCCCTCCTCGGCGACGTGGGCCACCTGGCCGTGCCGGGGGGGGGGGTCCTCGCTAGCCTCGAGATCTGTTTTCGCCTTGGTATACGCTTTCTTCTTGGCGTTCGTCTCCGCTTGCGCCTTGGCTTTGAACTTCTGCGGGGAGCTCGCCCTGGCCTTCGGAGGCCTACCTGTGAGCTTCGCCTTGGCCACGCCTCGGCCCAGGTGATCGAGCGAGGCCTCGCCGCCACTCGGCCTTCGCGCGCTGCCACTTGCGCCGCAGCTTGCCCAGGAACTTGCCCGAGAACTTGGACGCCCACCTGCTTCTGCGAGTTGCTGTTCGCGCCCGCTTGATTCGGCCTTCGAGGGCGCGCGGGAACTGGATCTCCTTGATCCGCTCTTCTGGCGTTCTGAGCACGTTCTTCTGCTCGTCGGCGAGCTCGATGTTCAGTTCTCGAAGCACCAGGAGGCGGGGTATCTCGTCCTGCTCGTAGCCCCTGGGCTAGTCGCCCCGGCGGCAGCGGTTCCCGTCGCGGGCGCTCCACTCGGGCACGGGCGGCACGCTCTCGGGCCACCTCTGCATGCCCCCCAGGCGCTCGCTCGCCAGTTTCTGCTCGACGCCGCGGCCAGGCTCGGTGGAGTTGCTCCACGGCCCCATGCCCGTGACGACCTTGGGCTCGCCCGCGAGCATTTGGTTCGCTCGCCGCCCTTGGAGCGGCACCGCGCCCCCGTTCTTCTCGCCCATGCGGGCGTAGGCCTCAGACGCGCGGTAGAGGCATTCGTTGGGCCCCCATTGGGTCGGGGACTTGTGCTGTTCCTGGGGATCGGCCGTGGCCTTCTGGATCCAGCCCTGCTCCATGGCCCAGTGCCTCTCGGCCTTGACCTCTCGGATCATGGCCCTGAGCTGGATGTGCTCGCGGGTGTCCGGCTCCTGCGAGCAGCTTGTGACGCCTGGGGCCATGGGCGCGTAGACCACGTTCTGGAGCCACGCTCGGGGCGCCATTGCCTCGGCCCGCTGGCTCGAGAGGCAGTCTGCGAACGCGAGGCCCTGGCCGCGCTGCTGCTCGATGAAATCGATGGTCCAGGAAGCGACGAGCTCGTCCGTCCAGGCCTTGGGTCGCCCCCGCACGTCGATGGCCTCGACAACCCTAGCGCTTTCCTCCTCGGAGAACTCGAGCAGAGCGTTGTGCCGGCCCTTGAGCAGTGCTCCTAGGGGTTCGCCTGCTCGGAAGCGCTCCGTCTCGCCGTCGCTCCGCTCGTAGGTGACATCGCGCCGCCAGGTGCCTTCCTAGAGGCCCTCTCACTCGGCAGTGCCTTGCGCAGGGGGCGAGGAGCACGCTGCGCTTCTCGGCGGACTTTGGCCCCCTGCTTGGGACGAGCCAGGCCTCGGCTGCGGAGATGCTGATGAGGGTGGCCCTGTACTTGTCCCCTGAAGTCGAGTAGGCCTGGACCTTGCTCCTTCTGGTCGGGGTGCTCTGCCAAGCGCTTGGCCTTCTCGGCCTCGAAGGCTGCCTTGCCCCCGTCGACCTGCGTCTGGCGTTGCTTCCGGAGCAAGTTCCGGATGCGTCTCTTTGCGCCTGCGGCGTAGATCGCGCTCTCGTGGATGCACGCGTTCTCCTCGCCCCATAGCTTGAGCCAGAGCGCGGTGCCGCCCACGACGACCGCGCGCGCGCT
>CAUYUJ010015191.1:129875-164875 GCA_963575745.1 Prorocentrum cordatum | reverse complement strand
CGCTCGAAGATGCTCGGAACCAAAATCTCCGACCCTCGATCCGAGAATGGAGGATCGAGCCCGCTCGATGTCCGTCTGGGCCCGAGGACGGCGACGAGGAATATCGACGATCGGCGAGGCTCGATCCTCGATCCCCGTATCGCGAGCCCGAGATCTTCGAGGAGGATCGGGTCCAGGACGCAAGGCGTTCAGGGCTGCTCGGAACCAACATCTCGGATCCTTTGATCCGAGGATCGAGGGTCTGGGCTCCTTGATGGCGGCCTGGGCCTGACGACGGCGACGGGGGCGATCGACGATCGCCAAGGCTCGATCATCGATCCTCGAATCGCGAACCCGACATCTTCGAGTCTAAGCGTGGCGATCCTCAGACCTAAGGTCCGAGGTGCTCGACCGAACGCTCGCTTGGAGCGTAAAGCAGATGGGGCTCGAGCGCGTGCCTCGAGACGCTCGCGCGGCGCCCTCGCAGCGAAAAGCTGGGGCGCTTGGCTCGGGGCGCTCGTGCGCCGGGCGCTCGCCGCTCGCCGCCGCTCGGCTCTCAGGCGCCCTTCGGCGTCGACTTGTCGGCCTCTGGCTCGGCCTTCGCGTCGGCCTGGCTCTTCTCGGGCTCGCGCTGGCTGGGCATATTTTCGTGGTCGTCGCGGATCTCGCCGAGCTCTTTGACATGCATCTTTATGTGCTGGTCGAGAGCCGCTGTCTCGAAGCGGAGCTTCCTGTCGGTGCTTGCGCAGTCATGCTTGGGGCGCTTGTCCATATAGTCCTCCTGTTGGAGCTCGTAGGCCATTTCGGCAGTGCGCTCGAGGCTCCAGCGCCACTTGACGACCGCTTGCGCGGGGGCTCGCGCGTGGTCAATGCCGTGCACCACGCCGTTCTCGCGGCACCAGTTGGCTTGGCCGTGTGGGGGGCCGCGTCGAAGAGATGATCGTTTGGCGCGCCGGGGGGGAACTCCTCGGGCGTCATCTCGACGGGTTCGAAGTTTTTGTTGATCGGCAGCTCGAGGTCGCGGGGGCGGAGGAGCTCGGAAGGGGGTATCGGGGATGGCCTTGCCGACGCGCTCGGCGTAGGAGCCGAAGCTGAGGCGTTGGGTGCTCTTCTTGGCAAGCTCGAGCATCTTCGATTTGAAGCTCGGCGTGAGCCAGGAGAGGTTCTCGGGCTGCTCACCGTGAGTCTCGAAGATGTTGTAGCGGTGGGTGTCTTTCTCGCAGTCGGTCTTGTAGAACAGCGCCACCGCCAGCTCGACGCCGTTGTTGTCTTGTTTGTTGAAGATGTGCCCGTGCGCGATGTTCGTAGGAGAACCGCCGTTGTAGACCATCTCGAGGGCGGCTTGCTGTTCGCTCACCGACCACAAGGCGCTGTCCGCCTTGAAAAAGCAGGCCGTCATTCCTGCTGCGTCAGTGCCGTGCGCGCTCGAGTGGCATTGGCGCATCTCGACAATAGCGATCTTGTCCGCAATGAACGACCGTTTTTCGAGGCTCTTTTCGTTCTGCTTGGCCATGCGCTCGTGAATCTCGTTCGAGCTCGGGCTTCCGCTCTGGGCTACGACCCCCGACAGGGCCGCGACCTGCTGGGTCACCGCCTGGGCGCGCTCGGCGGCCTGGGACATGGCTGAGGCTCGCGACGCACTCAAGGGCAACGGTGTGGGGGGATAGGCATTGGGCGGGGGAACATCGACCTGGAGTTGGCGATACGTCGCCGATGCATCTGCGATATGCGCCCGAGCGTGAATCCGCACGTTCCTGGGCATGCTCGGGCTATCGAACCACTCCTTGCGGTCAATGGGCGATTGGGGATCGAAGCGCCCCCTTGTGCCTTATCCCCCCCCTACCGTTGCCCCTGGGGGAGGTGCAGTTCGGTGCCTCGAAGAGGCTCGAAAGCTTGGGGTCTCCGAGACTCGGGGAAGCTCGGGCCTGGGCAGTTGCGGGAGGAGGCGGAAAAGAAGGAGGAGGGGCCACGAACCGTGTGAGGGATGCGCTAAAACATAGATCCATGCGCAGCCTGCTCGAGAAACGCATGAAACTTCAACATCCAATCGGTCCCCATGGCCCTGCTGACTCTGGAACGGTTGAGAAAGTGAGAATCCCATGGCCCTGGCGCATGTTCGTGACTTGGGGAAACTGAAACGGTGAGAGTCCCACAGCCCTGCCACACGCTCGTGAGACCACCATTGCGATGCTCAGCGCTTTTGATGTTGTTGTTAGCCAACATGCTATGATCGCAACTTCGATTCGCAATTCCCCCCGGGGATTATCAAGTTCGGCCCCCGCGCCCTTCCCCACACTTAAATCTCATTGACACGGTATTCAAACACATACAACGGGTTAAGGGGTGGGTGCTGGGTTAGTGAGGCGGCCTCTAGTGCAGCCTGCTCGCCGCTCGGGTCGTCCACGGCCTCCTCCCGCTCCTCTATTCGTCCTTGGCCTCTTCTCCACAGTTATGCCCGATACGGATACAGCCCCCGTTCTCCCTTGGCTGTGTGCGGAGTTGGTCTTGGCCTCTCCGCGCACCGTTTTCACACAGGGTGTCAAACGTTTTGCCGAATACGTTTTCGTCCATGATGGTTGGTGCCGTCCCTTCAGAACGGTGTTGCCGCTGCATCCTGGACCTAATTTTAGGATCGGCGCTTGAAGCTTCTGCATGCGAGTCCTGCAGTATCGTTGTCGTTCCCCGTCGTTCCCCTCCTCCACCTTCCCTTGGTTTTCCTGCTCCTGTCGCTTTTTCTAGTCCAGCTCCTGCTGCTGCAGTTCGTCCGCGTCCTCATCCTTCCTCATTATTTTTGTTCGTGCTCATCCTCCCGCTGATCCCCAACCTCCTCCATTGTACGCAGTTCCTTTTTCCCGAATGTGCATAGCATGATGGTCCTTTTCGGAGTTCAAGGCCGCTATGACACGCGTCGGCAGGTAAAGAAATGCCCAGCGCACAGGAGAAATGGATGGGAGGGATAGGATGCCCGATATTTCGCGAGCGCACCTGGCGTGTCTTGCTCTCTTTCTCCTCCTGATCTTGCTTCGGCTCCTCTCTGGCTCCTCCTCGTTCTCTTTCTATCCTCCTTCTCTTACTTCTCCTCCCCTGAGCGGCCAGGCAGCAGGCCCAGCCGCTCTGGGCAGGCATGCCTTCGATAAGGGCTGAGGGTCCTGTATCCATATCATGCACGCAGGGGTCAAGTGTTCCCCCGTCGACAGGACTGACGACCCCCAAGCGCCCTTACCTTACCTTATCGTAGTTTACTTTACATTGCAAAACCTTACCTTACATGATCCTACCTTCCCTTACCTCACCCTACCTTGCCTTGCCTTGCCTTGCCTCACCTCACCATACCGTACCTTCCCTTACCTTACTTTACCCTACCTTAGTTGACCTTCCCTTCCCGTACCTTGCCTTGCCTCCCCCTCCTCCCTTTTATCCTCCCCCCTTTCTCCTCACCCAGTCGTCCGGCGTCTCGATGCGTCTCGAGTCGTCCCCGACGCGGGCCCCCGACCTCTCGACCACTTCCCCAGGATCCGTGCTTCATCCCGAGTCGTTTATGGACGGCCCCGAGGCCCAGGCATCGCCCCCCGAGAGGCCGAAGGGGTCATAGTTTCGCAGGCCTCCGTCGCGAGGATCCTCGAGACGCCAGGGGCGTCGGGCCGCCCGCCCGCCAGAGAGGCAGAACAAGAGCCTGCTCAAGAGCGCGCGGGACGGCGCCACGGACGGTTCGCTCGCGCGGCGCTGGGAGAAGTAGGTCCGAAGGGGAATTGGTACCCATACCACTACCCTTTCCGGGCTTGTTTTGATTCCCCGACGATTCGGTTCGATTCGACTTCGATGGCTTTCGATCCCGATTCGATCCGAGTTGGGATTCCGATTTGGGCTCCGATCTCTCATTGGAGGCATACTAGCCTCCCGATTTCCGCCGACCGATTCGACTTTTCCCGACCTGGCTGCCGATTCCCGCCGAGCCGATCCGTGTCGATCGCCGATCCGATTCAGCGATTCGATCCTGTGGTCTCCTGCCCTTCGCCCGCGCTCCCTTTTTGCGCCCTCCAGGGAGTGCCTCGTCGCCACCGCTGGGTTCGCCTCGAGATGCCGGTCAGAACGCACGCCCGGGGGCAGGTCCGCGGAGCAGCGGTGTCAGTGCCTCTTACCTCAGCCTCTCGTGCACCTTCGGGGGGGGGGGAGGGGGAAGGAGGAGGAAGAGGAGGAGGAGGAGGAAGAGGAGGAGGAGGAGGAGGAGGAGAACGACGATGACGAGGAGGACGAGGACGAGGAGGACGAGGACAGCGACGTTTGTTTCCGCCGCAGGGGGGTGCGGCGCGATGCGGCCCGAGGCCGGGCGCTGCACTGAGGGGGGCCCCCCGTCGGCGCTAGGCGCTAGGGGCGGGGGGCGGGGGGCAGGTCACGGCGGGGAGGGGTCAGGCGATCGCAAGCACGGATCCAGGGGCGTGGGTTTCAAGCAGTGGCGAAGCGTCTTGGCAGGCCTATAGCCCTACCAAGCGATGCTCTAAGAACCGGTCGTGGTTTCCACGAGATGTTCTTAGAACATTTCTGGCGTCTTCTGTTTGGTTTTATCACATCGGGCCTACGTTCTCAGAACATTGTTTTTGTTATTAGAACACTTTTGGGTTTTAAGAACATGTCGTGGTAGGACTCTAGGAATACCGGGACGGTCGGTCCCTGCTCAAGGATTAGAGATGAGTCCCGTTTCCATGGGAGATCGCAGACTTCCGCCGCTTGGCGGGGCGGCCCCGGCGGCATTTAAGGAACAAATCCATGGATCGCTGATCCATGGTTGCGCGCCCCCGGAAATGCACCCCGATCATGGAGGGCCGTGCAGTCAACGCTGATACAGTGGAGACGCATGCCAAGGAGCACCCTGCTTGCCTCCAGGGTGCCCTGGGCTTCTTGGGGTTCGACGGTTCTGCTGTGGAGGGCGTGGCGTGCCCACACCAACAATCGATGGACGTCCTGGGGTCTCAAGGTGTGGTTTCTTGTGGAAGGTTTCTTTTGGCCGAGCTCCTACTGTAGTAAGGATGGCCGGCTTTCCAAAGTTTCCGTTTGCATCCTGTCCCTTCGGCCCATCCTGCAAGGCCGGCCTTCCCCAAGCCCCTTGCATCCTTATCGTGCGTCCTTTTTTACTAGCTTTGATCATCGCCTGTGCATATGTTGGTTCATTTAAGACGTAACTCAGTCTCAGGGCCAGAGAGTGTTCTTGTGCGAGGTCTCTCAATGCGTGGTTTTGCTTTCTGTTGCGTTGCCTGTTTTGTTGCTGGTGCGTTTCATCTTGCGCGCACGCAACAAACGAGGGTGGGGTCGAGGATTTTGACAAGAGCAGCCCCCGACCCCCTCGAGTCAGAGAAAAAACATTTCGGATGTTTTGGTTACATGTTCGGCCTTTGGGGGCCTTGGTCAGTGATTGGGACCGTCACGCAACGACTCGGGATGAGAAACCAGTCCCGGGGAATGAGTCGAGACCTCTGGGCGTCCACATCATGAACGGATCACGACGTCGGGGGGACCCGGGCCTTGAACGTGTTGGACGGTGCACACATCTTCCTCCCGAGCCTGCCGAGGTCCGGGCAGATGCATCGGTGATGCGGCGCGGCACGGAGCCCGACGTTCTCCATTCCGACGTCGCCGATGCCTCGCGGATGCATCCGCGATGCGGCGCCACCGCCGGGCCCCACCTGCTCGGGCCGCATCTGGGAGGCGTCCACGCAGGGGGCCCCACGGGTGGCCCAAGGTGGCGTGGAAGAGCCGGGGCCGCCTTGGGCCAGGGACACCTCCTGGCTGTGGGAGGAGGGGGGAGGAATGAGGGGGGAGTCTAGGAGGAGGAGGGGGGGGAGGAGGAGGAGGAGGAGGAGGAGGAGGAGGAGGAGGAGGAGGAGGAGGGAGGAGGAGGAGGAGGAGGAGGAGAAGGAGGAGGAGGAGGAGGAGGAGGAGGAGGGGGAGGGGGAGGAGGAGGAGAATGAGGAGGAGGAGGAGGGGAGGGGGAAGTCTGGGAGGAAGAGGAGGAGGAGGAGGTGGACGCGGAGAAAGCAGAAGAGCGGGAGAGGGGGGAGGGGGAGAGCCTAGGAGCAATGGGAGGAGGGAGGGTCTCCTTAATCGAGCGACCCTCGATCCGCGACCCCCTAGCGGGAGGCCCGCCGCGGAGCCCGGTGCCCCTAGGGCGGCGCATCTCGGTGGCGCGTGGAGGGGGCTCAAAAACCGCGTGCGTTTCGTCGAAGCTTTCGATCGCGCGGACGACGACGACGTCGACGACGTCGACGACGACGACGAAGCGACGACGACGACGTCGACGACGACCACGACGACTACGACGACGACGACGACGACGACGACGACGACGACGACGACGACGACGACTCCGCCCCAAGCGGGCCCCGAACCCTCCCCCGAGGAGCCGAACAGCTCCAGTCCTCGAAGCCGATGTTCCAACCTACAGTCGACCCGCATAAGAAGGATGGGCAACCATCCGAAGGGTACCCGTGCATCCTTGCCCCTTCGGCCCAGCACCAGAAATGATCTCGAGCACTTAGAAACTACCGAAACTTGAGGGTTTTCACGTGTCGGTCCCTGGGAGGCGAAATTCGTTCGACATTTGGCCAGCGTGTCGGACAGACACTGTTTCGAAATTAGCTCTAGGATGCCGCCCTCAAGTATGATGGGAGCAACGTGAGGTTTGGGCGTGTACCGCCACCGTCGCCCTTCCAGCGGCCCGGTCCTGAGGCACCATGGGGGCCGCCGCAAGTCGGCCCAGGGTGATCAGTGCTACCAAGGATGGAGCTGGGGAGGAGTCCAGGAACATATGTTTGACATGATTCTGGTCGGAGGAGGCGGAGGGGGACGGGGTGGGGATTTCGGCTGCGCCGCGACGGCGTCGTTTGAGAGGTTTTGGTGCGTTTCTGGATGCTCTCGTCGGTTAATCCCAGAGGGTCTTTCAAGATGCATCGCGGGATGGGTCTGAACAGCAGTCCTGAACGGATTTGGGTCGGGGGCTGGGCGATGGCAGGGGGGATCTCCTCAGAAGTGCTTGGGGGGGCTCTCCTGGAGGCTTCTGGGAGTGCTCCCCATGAGCGGGGGCCCCCTCCCCCTCGGCGCGCCGCCGGTCAGAGCGAGTTTTCCGCGGGCGGCACGTGCGTTGAGTTGTCCGCGGGCGGCACGTGTGCTGCGCACTGCTATTCGGAGTGTACCATATGGGGGGGGGCCCGATTTTCTGCAAAGCTGCGCCGTGGCGTCTGGCCACGCCTGTCGGCCGCCGTTCGTCGTCTCTGACGGTGCCGCTCAGTCGCTCGCACCTGGCCCCCGCTGGCGTTGGCAGGGGTGGCCCAACGCGTCCTGGGCGTTCTGGCCTCCGGCCGCCAGGGTCTCCCGTGCAGGCCCAGGGACGCCCTGGGTCAGGATCCCAGACCCCCGACGTCATGATTTTTTTCACAACGTCTACCCCCAGGTCTCGCCCCATTCTCCTGGACCGGTGTTCCTCCCTGAGTCGTTTTGTGACGGTCCCGAGGGCCGGCAAGGGCCTCCAGAAGCCGAACGAATATCAGGAACATTTGTTCGTCATGACTGTTTCACTACCCGCGGGGGTCTGGGATAGCTCCTGGCAGCACCCGGCTGGCACCGCGTGTGGCTGGTCCGGGAGGGATGCTGCCCTGTGGCCTGCGCTGTGGCGTGCTCGTGTCCTGCGAGGCGGCGGGGTGTCCGCCGATCGGGGGCCCGGGTGGTGCCCTCCGCTGCGGGCGTCGCTGTACAGCTCGCATTTTGCAGCATTGCCAAAACATGCCTGCCAGGCTGGACCCCAGACAACGAGGCATTGAATGAAGTCGGGTCTGTCCCTCTACACGAGGAGTACTTAAAGATAGCACAACATAGTCCAGCGACGATCTGTAGACTATTTCTGGCTGTTTTTGAGTTCCTCCAGCATCCGCCCGACCTAGGCATTGAAACGTGGATGTGCGAGGTACGTGGTGCAAACTAGGTCACGAAACGTGTGTGGTGCAGCCGATGGGCATGGGTCGCAAAGTTTTCGGTGCCATCGATGTGGCACAAGCGATGTGCTGCAAGCGAGGCGGTGCAAGCTACGTAGTGCAAGCTATGTGGTGCAACATTTGGTGTGTGAGCTATGTGGTCCTCGGAAGGCTGTGTACAGATATGTGGCGCTATGTGGTGCAACCTAGGTGGTGCGTTGTGAAAGATATGTGGTGCAAACAACGTGGTGCAGTCCACATATAAGGACTTGAAATCGTGAGCTCACATGCTGGCGCAAAAAGTCCACCCTCCCATCCGCACCTCGTTTGGTAGCATCCATTCGGCCACGATTGCGGTTCCCGGCTGCAGCTTGTTAATTAGAGCATCTCTTCGGCAGCGTTGGTGCGCGAATGCTCACGCGCACATCGTTTAGCGGGTTCGGAATGATTGATGCGGCCGCGATGCCGCTTGTCAGTGGGAATTCCCCAGCGCGTCTCAAAGGCCGCGCTGGCGCGCGGGCACTTCAGCGCAGGATGGTGACTCGGGCGGGCTCGATGTCATGATCACGTCGACAACTGCGGCATCAATGATGCGAATCGCGATGTTGGTGGCGATGATGACGATAACGACGGTAAGGCCAATTTCGGCGCCGATGTTGGTGACAATGATGATGATATCCACGTGCCGGTGATGAACAATATTGTGATGATGATGGCGGCAATGGCGACGACTGGCCATGACGATACCAGCGGTGATACGGTGGCGCTGATGCGGGTGATGAGGAAGCGCGCGCGCAGAAAGTGTATCTTTTTGGCGGAAATCAGGTTGGAAAACTTGTGCGTGCGTGCGTGTGTGTGTGTGTGTGTATTCATCTGTGGCTGAAGGGCCCTATTTTGAAGTTCGTGGGGGACCAATGGTCTCGGAAGGATTGCGATGCGCGCGATGCGGCGGGCGCATGTGGCCCGCATGCTAGATCAGCACGGTTGCACCGCGTGTTGATATAACAATGTGGGTTCTAAGCGAGATTGTGAAAGAGCATGTGGTTCTCCTACTCAAGCCTAATCTGTGGTGTCGGGTCCTGCTTTTGAATGGGCATCGCCCCGCGTCAACTCCTTCTCCTCCTCCCCCTCCTCCTCCTCTTCCCTCCTCCTGCTCCCTCCTTCCTCCCCCTCCCTGCCTCTGCTTTCCTCCGCACAAAAATTCTGGCTCACCCCTCACACGTTTCGTGGAGACTCGATCCTGGGAGTCGCCTCGAAACCCAGAATCGTTTGGGTCGAAGACCGGGCTGATCGCATCCGCGAAGCCAGGACTCCCCAGGCGAAACCCGGGTTTCCCGGTGACCGGGAAACCGGGAATTCTTTAGTTCGGAAGCTGGAATTTGGACAGTCGAGGCAGGATTTCTCTCCGAGATGGGGGAGAACGAGGCTCGTCGGCGGTGCCACGTGACGAGTAGGGCAAAACAGTTTCCGTTGTGTCGCCCCCCGCACGTTGCCGCGCGATGTGTCGAAGAGGGCCCCGTGGCGTTGCCGCTCCGCTCGCCCATCGGCCCGCGCAGGCCTGCCGTAGAATTGAGAAAGTTGATCGTGTCAGTGCGGCCGACCCGCGCAGAAGATCTTCACCTCAGGGCGTCGAGTGGAGCAGCTTTTTCATCCCGACCCCCCCAGGCGTTGCCACACGGCGAGTTGAGTGGAATGCTTTATGCTCCTTGCCGCGACGTTGCCACGCTAGGAGTAGAGTGGATGTTTGTGCGCTCCTACGGCGGTACCACGTGGCGAGTAGAGTGGAGTGCTATTTGTTCGCCGCCCCAGGTGTTTCCACGTGGCCTGTAGGAATGGCTTCGTATGTTTGTCCGCCCCTTGGCGTTGCCACGTGACGCGTAAAGCAGTAGCGATGTAGTTTTTATTTCGATCCCCGCTCGGTGCCGCGTGGCGCGTCGAGGGGAGCAGTCCGTGGCTTTGCCGCTCCGCGCTCCAATCGGCGCAGTCCAGCCCTAGAGTCGAGGACTCTGAGTGTGTCATTGCGGCCGATCCGCGCGGACTGGGCAGTTGCCACGCTAGGAGCAGGGCATCGTCTGGAGCAGCTGCTTCCCGCACCCCAAAGGCGTTGCCTCGCGGCGAGTCGAGTGAAATGCTACATGTTCCTCCCCGCCGCGTTGCCACGCTAGGAGTAGAGCGGGAACTTTGTTCGCCCCCGAAGGCGTTGCCACATGGCGAGTAGGAGTGGGTTCGTCTGTTTGGTCGC
Source organism: Prorocentrum cordatum (assembly GCA_963575745.1). Classification (NCBI taxonomy): domain Eukaryota; class Dinophyceae; order Prorocentrales; family Prorocentraceae; genus Prorocentrum; species Prorocentrum cordatum. The sequence goes on along the minus strand of CAUYUJ010015191.1, from coordinate 154,696 downwards.
CCCTCGGCGTGCCCCTCGACCGCTCGACCCCCCTCTCTGATATACGTAGCACTCCGCAGACGCGGATAAGAGTGAGGGGGCGGGCGCGGGCGACGTGGGCGTCGAGCCGGCGGACCTCGTGGCCCTCACCTTCCTTGTCGATGGCGCCCTCCTCCTCCTCCTCCTCCTCCTCCTCCTTCTCCTCCTCCTCCTCCTCCTCCTCCTCCTCATTGTCCCCCTCCTGCTCCTCCTCCTCCTCTTCCTCGTCCGCGTCCTCGTCCTCATCGTCGTCGTCGTCGTCGTCGTCGTCGTCGTCGTCCGCCTCCTCCTCAACCTCCTTCTCCTTCTCCTCTTCCTCCTTCCCCTCCTCCTCCTTCTTCTCCTCCTCCTCCTCCTCCTCCTATTCCTCCTCCTGTTTCTCCACATTCTCCTTACATCCTCTCCTCTTCCGCGTCCTCCGGGGGGATCACTGGTGGGCCACCCGGAACGACTGCAAAAACAGCCCGCCGCAGGCGCCGAATTTTTGGCTTGTTCAATGAACGTGGTTTGGGTTGCGGGTGGGTCGCGGGCTCTCCACCTCCACCTGGAAGGAATTTAAAGACAGCCCGCCGCAGGCGCGGACATTGTTTGATTTGTACGCTGAGCGCGGTTTGGGTCGCGGGTGGGTCGCAGGTTCTCCACCTGGAACGAATGCAAAAACAGCCCGCCGCAGGCGCCGAATTTTTGGCTTGTTCAATGAACGTGGTTTGGGTCGCGGGTGGGTCGCGGGCTCTCCACCTCCACCTGGAAGGAATTTAAAGATAGCCCGCCGCAGGCGCGGAAATTGTTTGATTTGTACGCTGAGCGCGGTTTGGGTCGCGGGTGGGTCGCAGGTTCTCCACCTGGAACGAATGCAAAAGAAGCCCGCCGCAGGCGCCGAAAATTTTGGGTGGGTCGCGGGGTGGGTCGCGGGTGGGTCGCGGGTGGGTCGCGGGCGCGGTTTGGGTCGCGGGTGGGTCGCAGGTTCTCCACCTGGAACGAATGCAAAAGAAACCCGCCGCAGGCGCCGAACATTTTGGGTGGGTCGCGATGGGTCGCGGGTGGGCGGGTGGGCGGGTGGGTCGCGGGTGGGTCGCGGTGGGTCGCGGGTGGGTCGCGGGGTCGGGGTCGCAGGTGGGTCGCGGGTGGGTCGCGGGTGGGTCGGGGTGGGTCGCGGGCGGGTCGCGGGTGGGTCGCGGGTGGGTCGCGGGGTGGGTCGCGGGGTGGGTCGCGGGGTGGGTCGCGGGGTGGGTCGCGGGTGGGTCGCGGGGTCGGGTCGCGGGTGGGTCGCGGTCGCGGGTCGCGCGGGTGGGTCGCGGTCGCGCGGGTGGGTCGCGGGTGGGTCGCGGGGTGGGGGTGGGTCGCGGGGTGGGTCGCGGGTGGGTCGCGGGGCGGGTCGCGGGTGGGACGACGACAACAACAAACAACAAACAACAAACAACAAGGAACAAACAGCAAACAACACATATCAACAACAACAACAACAACGACAACAACAATAATCATTTTAAGACTGTTCGTTCCTATCTGCTGGCGTGCCAATCAATACGTATATCCCAAACCCTCGGTACCCGCCCTCGTCGTCTTCGATCGTACCCCCTTGGGGGTATGTCTTCCTTACCTGCCACGTGTATGTTATGCAGCCCCTTGAACAAGGGAAGAGAGGACGGGTAAAAGGGGGAGTGAAAATAATGGAGCACGAGACAAATTAGCAGGAGGGGGGCAATGAACAGAAAACAAGTGGTATCTCCAAACGGGCAGATCGGGTGGGCAGACCCATAGCGGGCAGGTCGGGAAGGCGGGCCCAAGCGCCGAGGTCGAGCCGGCGGGTTGCTGAAGCGTGGGTCCTGCATGAATCGTGAGGAAGTCTCGAGTGATAGCGCGATTCCCAAGTAAATCGTCAAAAAAAAAAAAAAAAAAAAAACAGCGTGGGCCACGAAAGGCATACAATCCGATGCCACAGAGGGCAGCGACGTGGCCGCTGAGGGCAGCACCGGGGCCACGAAGGGCAGCGAGGGGGCCACAAAGGGCGACAGCGGGACCACGAAGGGCATGCATATGGGTCCACGACGGGAGCGAGCGGGGCCACGAAGGGCAGTCGTATACGGGGCCACAAATGGCGACAGCGGGGCCGCTGAGGGCAACAAAGGCGCCACGAAGGGCAGCGAGGGGGCCACGAAGGGCGACAGCGGGGCTACGAAGGGCATGCGTATGAGGCCACGACGGGCGACTGCGAGCGGGGGCCACGAAGGGCGTATAATGCGGGGCCACAACTGGCAGCGACGGGACCACTGAGGGCAGCAACGGGGCCACGAAGGGCAGCGAGCGAAGGCGAGCGCAGAACCAGCACGGGCAGCGAAGCATCGAAGGCGGGCGAAGGGCAGCGAGCGGCGACTGCAGTCCCTAACGGGCGGGTCGAGCGGGCGGGTCGTTGAAGCGTACAGTCTCCTCGAACCGCCAGGCAACATGTAGCGGGAGCGCGTCCTGAGTGTCGAGGAGCGGCCTCTGAATAAATTGTGAAGAAGTATGAAGCGGGAGCCGCGATCCGGTGGTAAATTGCATGGAAGTAGAACGCGATTCTTCAATACATTGCGAGGAAGTATCAGGTGGGAGCCGCTGTTGTTGTAAACCGGGGGCCAACAACAAAGTTTGACCTCCAAGACCTTCTTTGATAAAAAACCAGGGGCGAGCCCCGGGAAGGGCACTTCAATTATGAAAACACAATATGCACCAGACGGGGGGGATCAACAACAACTCCCATACATCCTGTGGTGTTGGGTCGTCGTTTTGAAGAGACAGCGCCCCGCGTTCCTTCTTCCTCCCGCTTCTCCCTCCCCCTCCTCCCTCCTCCCCCTCCTTGCCTCTGCTCTCGGCACACCTCTCACACGTTTCGTAGCCCCATAGGGATCTCCACCGAAGGCCCCAGTGGGGGTGTTCGCATGCGGTTCCTTCACCCAGGGCAAAGTTTTGTGGCCCCAGGCTCCACCGAAGGCCCCAGTGGGCCCTTATAGGGAAATCCACCGAAGGCCCCAGTGGGGATGTTCGCATGCGGGTCCCCCACCCAGGGCAACTCTTCGTGGCCCCTATAGGGGGCTCCACCGAAGGCCCCATTGGGGGTGTTCGCATGCGGGTCCCTCACCCAGGGCAACTCTTCGTGGCCCCATATCGGGGGCTCCACCGAAGGCCCCATTGGGGGTGTTCGCCAGAGGGAGTTCCACCGAAGGCCCCAGTGGGGGTGTTCGCATGCGGGTCCCCCACCCTGGACAGCGTTTCGTGGCCCCATAAGGAGCTCCACCGAATGCCCCAGTGGGGGTGTTCGCATGCGGGTCCCCCACCCAGGGCAGCGCTTCGCGGCCCCATAGGGAGCTCCACCGTAGGCCCCAGTGGGGATGCCCGCATGCGGGTCCCCCACCCAGGGCAGCGCTTCGTGGCCCCATGGGGAGCTCCACCGAAGGCCCCAGTGGGGGTGCCCGCATGCGGTTCCCCACCATCACCACTGTGGCAGACCCCTCTTGCCGCTGAGAGACATCGCCGTCGCACCCTTTCTGGCAGCAGCTTGAACAAACAGTGGCAACGGCAGATTTTATGTCCCAGCAATTTTGTGGTGTTGGGCCCTCGATTTGAAGAGGCTTCTCCCCGCGTTCTCCTCCCGCTTCCTCCCTTCTCCCATCCCTACCTCTGTCTCCCGCGCTCCGCATTTGCTAATTCTCATCTTCATCATCATCAGCATCATCATCCGTAGCCGCACTGCCTCAAGCCATTTTGGCTCAAGGGCCAAGGTGGGTACTCAGCAATTTCCTAAGCGGGGTAGGCTCCCATCCATATTCCAGAGAGTAGTGCTCATGCGTTTGCAGCACCAACCAGGGGTGAGCTGCCACCCGTTGCGAAGCCTTGCCGTCCATATTATTGCTGTCTCTGCTTCCCATATCAACTGCGCTGCACTCCGGACGGAGACAGCGAGACTCATAAGATCCTCACGGCGACTCCAGAGGTCCACCGATTGGCGTCAGACCGCGTCTCAGGGTCGGGTACAACCAATTCCAGTGCTCCCAAGCAGAGTCGCTCGCATCATCGTCGGCACGCGGCACGCAGTGGATCGCGCAGTGATCGAGGGGCCTACACCGCGCCGGCAGCCAGCAGAGAACATCGGCGTAACCGACAGGGCAGCGCTACAAAGGAACCGCAAGCTCGGCACCGAGGTCAAGCAGGGCGAATCAAGGGTTCATGTCGGCCTGGCAGCTCGGGGGGAGGCGCGGTTCGGCTACAACAACAGCAGCAGCAGCGAGAAGCAGCAGAAGTATGTCAGCTCATGGAGGGATCCGGTGACCTTCCCACCTTCCCAGATGCAGAGAGGCCTCGAACTGATCCGCTTCGTGAAGGTGATCCATCGGCAAATCCAGGTGCGACCCCAGTGGATGGGCCTCCCACACCAAATACTCAACAATCTGCTGGCGGACATGGCGCTGGGGCGGGCCAGGCGCTGGAAGCCAGGCTCACATCCATCTTCGCCAAGCAGAGGCCACATCGCGACCCCAGGCCGAGACCACCTCTATCGCGCAGTCGGCCACGTCCATTTTCACAACGAATTTCAAGCTGTTCTCGGTCAAGCTCGCCAGCTGGACATGCGGCTGGACACGTTGGATTACATTGTCAGGGACATCGATCAGAGGGCCCATGTCGTCGAGCAAGAGCAGCAGCAGCTGCGCGCCGATGTCGAGCGCGCCCAGGCCAGTTTGGCCATGGCAGAAACGACGTTCCCACCGCCCGACTTGGCGGCGTTGGCGGTTCGGGGCCGCCCACCAGATCCTCACTTCTCTTCTATCGGAGCAGCGACGGCGACTCGCCAAGTCCAGCTAGGATTTGTGCCGGGCATGAATTTACTGCATCATTTGCCGCATCTAGACGCAGCTTCCCGCTTGGCTAGCACCATCGAGGCAGCTGTTGCGCAGGCGCCTGTCTTTGTTGCGCTCGATATAGCCGATGTGCTTCCATCTCTTGGCAGCGACTGGCAGCGAGAGGTGCTCTCTCCACTTTGCGCGCCGTCCGAATATCTGAATCTGTTCGCGCCAATGAACTCTGAGCCTCGCAGTTTTGATCCGCTGCAGGGCGAAAGGCTATTAATGTTCCACTTGCGTTCAGGCGCGTCGCAAGGCTGCCCACTTTCAGGCCCGGCGCGGGCCACCGCGATGGACCCGATATTTTTCCCGCTGGTGGCGGAGGTGTCGCCGTCGTCTCCGCGGGGGGTGGTCGGGGGAAGTGCGGGTGCAACGGGGCTTGGGCAGCCCTGTCTGTCTGCTTTAACAAATGTCTATCCTGGTTTCAGAAGCACCGAGAGGCTAGCAACATTGCGGCTCCTACCCAGTGAGACTGTCGTTGATCCTCCGTCATCGGAGTCTAGTATCAGCCCGCGTCTGCGCAGCAGTACTGCCTTCTCGGCGCTCAGCCATCGTGCCCTACAGCTTTCATTGCCAGCCGTAGACCTGCGCAGAATGAAACTCGCTCTGCATCGAGTCCTTCGTTTGCCATCCAACCCGCTCCGAGGGGTGTCTTTGTTCTCATTCAGAGCACTCGGTTTAGTGGCACACGCATCAGAGCTATCCATCAACGCAGCAAGGTTGTGGGATGCGGCCTCCATGCGCTGTGGATGCGTGCGCAATGGAATGCCCAGTGCTTGAGGACAAAGCATGGTTTCTTGCGACGGCTTGACCGTAGTTCCGTAGTCCCACCGTTTTCATCCATCCTTGCTGCACTTTGGCGTTCGGCGCTGGCGGCGACCCGTCGCGAACAGGCCAGCGCAGCGGGGGGGGGGCCGCAGGAGGAAGGTCCAGCGTGCTTTCCCTTCCTCGCTGCGCGTCTCACCTTTCCCACCTGGATTTGCGAATGCTATCGCTACGCGTTTGTCTGCATGGAGCAGATCTGCTTCGAATAGCGGGGCGGCGGGCGGGCGGCGGGTGGAATGCCGCGCGGCGATCCGCACGATTAAACCTGCATGGCTTGGGAGTCTGCACAAGGCCCTCGCCGGAGGGCCGGAGGGTGGGCAACATCGCATTGCATGCATGTCGCTAGACCCTGAACTCACGGCCTTGCCTCTTTCACCTTATCCCACACTCGGCCCTGGCGCCGACGACGAATGCCACTGCGCATCGCGTGCGCTCTCCCACAGTGCCGCCATGCAACTGGGCGCGACCGCTTTACGCACCCATCATGAATTCAATGCGACGCTGGCTCGCGGAACTGTTGCAAAACCTGCTGAGCAAATCGCCGATGCAGCAGCTGCCGCGCACGCCACTTACAGCTGAGCGCGCGGCCAGACTGCTGCCCCCCCAGGAACGGTCGATCATCATCAGCATCATCATCATTGACAAGCGAACAACGCACACCCATGCCCACAGGGAGGTCGGAGGGAGAAGGACTGGCTATGGGCACGGGCGCGGGTTGTCGGACCCCTGAGGAGGCCCCCGTTCGAGCGGGGACCCCCATCCGACATCGCGCACCCATGGCTCATTCCGTCTCCCATATGGGTATGGCTGCGTGTTGATCGTTCGCCAATCATCAGCATCATCCGCATCGCCCCCAGCATCGCCGTCATCATCACCTCCTCTCCTCCTCTCCTCCTCTCTCTTCCTTCTCCCCATCCTTCCTCCATCACCATTGCCACCACCATCATCGCCATCATCGTCGCATCGTGCCATCATGTTTGCCCATGTCTCCGTCAGAAATGTCTTCAAACCCCATCGCACGTTTCGTGGCCCATGCAGGGCTCCACCGGAGGTCTCAATCGCGGAGCTCGCTCGCGGTCCCCCCGCCCAGTCCAGCGTCGTGGCTCCAGAAAGAGCTTCACCCGAGGTCCCAATTTTGGAACTCGCATGCGTTCCCCAACCCAAGGCAGCGCTCCGTGGCCTTCTGGAGCTCCATCGAAGGCCCCAGTGGCGGAACTCGAGTGCGCCCCCCCCCCCCCCCCTTCCCCCCCCTCCGCTCAGCGCGGCGCTTCGTGGCCCCATCGGGAGCTCCACCGAAGGGCTCAGTGGCGGAGCTCGCGTGCATTCCCCCCGCCCGGTGCAGCGCTTCGTGGCCCGCTAGGGAGCTCCACCGAAGGTCCTTGCGGCTGCGCTAGCAAACGCTCCCCCCGCCCAGCGCGCTGCTTCGGGGCGTCTCAGGGGGCTCCACCGAAGGCCCCAGTGGCTGCGTTCGAATGCTGTTGCGCCACCCAGCACAACGTATCGCGGGTCCGTAGGGGGCTCCATCGAAGTCCCCAGCGGCTGCACTCGCATGCGTCTTTCCCACCCACTGCAGCGGTTCGTTGCCCCGCAGGGAGCTCCATCGAAGGTCCCAGCGGCGGAGCTCGCATGCGTCTCCCCCGCCCAGTTCAACGCTTCGTGGTCCCAGAGGGAACTCCACCGAATGTCCCTGCGCCCCCCCTTGCCCAATTTGGATGCACCGCTCGCGCGCGCCGTGGCCCCATTGGGGGCTCCGCCGAAGGCCCGAGTGGCAGCGTTCCTAAAAGGGGGGGGGGGGGGGGTACCTCCGAGTATGCGTTAGTTATGGGAGCCTCCCGTGGGTAACCAAGTAGGTGTGCCTCGCTGGCAGCGTTCCAGGAGTGTTCGAAGCATCGCCCGGAGCGCGCGCCGTGCCCGAGATACGGGCGCCATTGCCCGACAGTCGTCGGAAATGAGGACAGCGAGGGTCAGAGGGAGGACGAGCGCCAGGAGGGTTACGATTGACCATGACAATGATGTTGACGACGATCACGACGCTGGCGCTGATAATGGCGGAGGCGCGCACGGGCGCGCCCTTTCTGTGGGCGACGTCGCACGCCGCGGCAACAGCCTCACTGGGGACCTCACGGGCACGCTGGTGTTCCTCGAGCCTCCCGCGTCGGGGCCGTTTGCTTTCCGCGCCTCCGAGGTCGCCCGGGCGGGCTTCCCGCTCCCGCGCGGCAGGGTCATCGCTGCAGTGGCTTGCCAGGGGTGCACCGCGCGGGGAGGCGACTGGGCGCGGGAACAGCGCCCCCGGGCAGTCTACGGCCGAACCTCCTGGTCTCGAGCGTCCGCGGCCAGACCTTCTCCCGGTCCTGTGGGCTCTTGCCCTGGGTCGTCGGCTGTCCGGGGTGCCGCTCTCTCGGCCAATGTCGCGGGCGTGATCCTGGAGGCAGGAAGGAGGACGACGCTGTGCGGCTGGAGCTCCATGCGTTGCTCGCACGCGCCGCGCGCCACGAGGACCTCCTGCTCGCGCGGGCTCCGCCAGAGGGCTTGCGGAAGCTCCTGGAGCAGTTTGCGGAGCGCCCGGAGCGGTGCAGGAGGGGCGCGACGCCCCCCTCGCCAGGGAGTTGGGCTTCACCGGGTGTACTCGCGATGTTTGACCTGAGGAGCGGCCCGCTTGAGCCGCGCCTGCTCTTGACTGTCCAATGGGTTGGCCTTGCGCCGCGGACGACCCGCCCGCGTCGCTGGGGCCTTCTCGGGGCAACCGGCCTGCGTCGCAAGGACTCCGCGCTGCGCTCGGCCCATCGCCTCGCTCGCCCGTCGTCGCCCTGCCCTGCGGCCGCAGCCTTGCCTGTTATCTGCCGGCGAGCTAGCTCTTTTGCTCCGCGCAGCAGACGACCCGCGCGCGTCGCTGGGACCCTTTCGGGGCGGCCGGCGCGCGTCGCGGGGTTTCCGCGGTGCGCTGCGCTTGTCGGCGTGGACATTGGCGCGCGCGGGCTGGAATATGAACGCGGAGCGGGCGCGATCCTCGCGAGGGGTGCGCCGACGTGGGCGTCGACATTCACGCGCGTAGCATCGCTCTCGCGCGCGCGCGTTCACAATCAGAGTCTGTCGCGTTCAGTCGCACCCGCTTTCAGTCGCTCGCGTTCAGACCTATCGTCTGCTTTCGCGGTCCGTGGCCTCATAGGGGGCGCTTCCGAAGACGATATTCAAAATTCTGGCACTCGCGACTGCGAATGGTTGTGTCGTTCGCCGGGCTAATTCCGAACCGTCCTGTGGTGTTGGGTCCTCGTTTTGAAGAGACAGCGCCCCGCGTCCCTCCCTCCCTCCCTCCCGCCTACTCGTCGTCGTCGTCCTCCTCCTCCTCCTCCTTTTCCTCCGCCCTCCTCCCCCTCATCCCTTCTCCCAGTCCTTGCCCCTTGCCTTTTGTTTCGGCACGCCCGTTCACACGCTTCGTGGCCCCATAGGGATTTCAACAGAAGGCGCGATTGGCAGGGTTCGCATGGCGGCCCCGGGCCATTTCGGCACACCCCTCACGAATATCGTGGCCCCATAAAAGCTCCATCGAAGGTGCCAGTAGCATTGTTCGCATGGAGGCTTCGGGCCATTGCGGCACACGCCCCACAAGAATCGCAGCATGCCCACCTCCTCCCTGCATCGCCCTTGATTGTCTCGTCCTGCTGCTGCTGCTGTTGTTGCTGCTCCTGGTGTTGCCGCTCCTCCTCCCGCCTGTTCCCCCACGTTTGTTTCCTTGTCCTCCTCCTTTTCCTCCTCCTCCTCTTCCTCCTCCTCCTACTCCTCTTCCTCCTCCTCCTCCTCCTCCTCCTCCTCCTCCTCCTCCTCCTCCTCCTCCTCCTCCTCCTCCTCCTCCTCATATTCCTTTCTCCGCCCCCTCCCCTTCCGTTTTTTTCCTCTTCGTCCTCCTCCTCCCCTCCCATTCCTCGTGTTCCTCTTCCTCCTGCTCCTGTTCCTCCTGTTCCGTAACCATGTTGGCTCAAGATGGCACGCCATCGCGAGCGCAGCGTGGATACCGCTAGTCCGCGGCCAGCCCCAACTTTCTTGCAGCCGCACCCACGGACGAACTGCCGTCCACTCCTGTTTTCCACCCCGGCGTTGCAGGCCGCTTCCCATATTACTGTGTGTCTCGCGCACAGCATCCAGTCCGTCTCGAAACCAATGCCGAGCCTCCATACTTTCGCATTGTGCGCAGCGCCGTGCTCCCATTCCGAGACATCGTGTGCTGCTTCGACCCAGCCAACGAGAGTCAGTCACGTACGCGGTGGTCCTGCAGTGCACCTGGTCAGCGGCGAATCTTTGAACAACACTTCGATATCCCTTGTCGGTACTACAACATCATGTCCGCCGCTTCCTCGGACAGGGACGACCAATCCAACGACTCCACGTCCCGCAGTCGCCGAGAGGACGGTCACCAACGCCACAAAAATTCCCGCCGTGACGAACGACGTCACGACGACCGCCATCATTGACGGGAACAACCCCGTAGAGATGGCCGGCGCGCTGCTCGCGAAGTCTTGGAACACCGTGGCAACACACGATTCAGCTGCCAAGGCCCCACAGTGTCACAAGTGTTCCTCAGCAACAACCCCGTGCAGCAGGTCGAGGCTCCGTTCGCCATCCACCGACACCGACGCGCAGGTCAGCCAGATCAGGAGGAAGTGCTGTGCTCGAAACCGCCGCCGTGGCCATGGAAGAGAGCGAGCAGCCACCGCACTGTCCTGCTATCCATGATTTCCTTCAAGGCGACGCTGACCCATGGGCCAACACCAAGTACATCGAGCAGCATATGGGGTCCGCAGCCGCCGAACAACTCGCCCGTGATATCGAAATGGCTCCTGCCTTTGCTTCCCAAGTGCTGCTGCGCCAGCCACTCCAGTCACTGGACACGCTACTCCTGGATCACAGCACGAACCACATCATGCACATCGGGAGCGACATGGGCCTCCACCTGGGAGACCCGAAGACCCCGATGTCGCTACTCGGGAATTCGTTCGTCGACAAGTAGCTACTGCCGCCTCCTGATTCCAAGAACAAGCTGACCAGTTCCTCGCTGAACCCCGTGAATGTTTCGGCCCTCTTGTTCAACCACAAGTTGCCGCTTCAGTGCGCCGAGCTGATGTACACCATGACGAGAAGTCGCTCGCGCTCGCAGGGAGCAAGACTGCCAAGCTTCAGAGCAGCAGCGCAGCAGCGAATGTGACAACCAATCGACCAGATGCGCGACACTCTTGCCCTCGCAGAAGCACTGACTCCGATCGCTGACCTCAATCGTCTTGTCGAACGGGACCGTCAGCCTGATTCAGCGCACTTCGTCGTGGCTGCCAGCGCCTCCTGGCTCCGAATGTTGTGCCTCGCGACCTCCAGGAATGGACTGCGTAAGCCAACCCCCAGTCTAACCACGTGGAACTACTCGGAGATGGTGAACCTGCCCGCCGCTTCGCCCTTCAAGTCAAAGGCAACAGTGCTGTCGCAAAACCCCGCGCGCTGGCTCTCCCGCGCGCAATGCGCAATGCAGCTGGCCAGTGGAAGCGGTTGACCTCCATTGGCACAACAGGCCAGCCAGTTGACATCTACATCAAGCCCGACAGCTCCCCCAAGCAGATCAGAACAGACGTCCAGACCAATAAGCTCCTTCAGCTATTGCAGCAGCGCTGCCCCCGTCAGCGGTGGAGAGTTGTCCGCGCCGAGGGAGAGATCCACTGCGTCTCCATGCCCATCGCCAAAATCACTTTCCGTGGCCAGGCAGACCCTTCCATCCGGAGCGCCAGTCCACCGACCGAGGCAACGTCCTCACCTCCTTCCAGGCGCTCTTTGCCGACGCAGAGTCGGCTTCCCGGCGCGCATCGCCCTCGCCGCGCCCCCGCGCAGCTCGACGCCGTTGCGGCGCCGATCACCGTCGCCCCAGAGCGCGCGCATGACAATATCTCCTACGAGGGCAGACGCGACATTCTCTAACTTGCCGTCGCCACGTACATGAAGCGCAAGCAGGAGATCATGCCCCTGGGAGTCTACAGCCCCGCTCGCTTCAAGCTCGACCCTGAGCGCATCGACCCGCCAATGTTCCCGCGCGCGGTCTCGAGCGCGCACCTGTTGATCGTGGATGTCAACCGCGTCGATTACATCGTCGCTGTCATACCAATAATCGAGCTGCCGTCCATGCCTACTGATTATTCTCGCGCTGCTAGCCGCCGGTCGGATTGCGGCGTGCAGCGCCCCGGGCTTCCAGATCATCTCGAACCCCATGCCGAGCACCCGCGTCGTCGCATCGATCTTCGCGCAGCGCGCCCATATCGCCTCATCGCGTTGCATCCTGACTTCGCGCCCATGGTCGCTGCGGCGCGCGCTCGCTGGCATCCCGCCCCCGCCGCGAAGCATCCCAACATTGTCTGCGTCGTCGACTGCATCCTCGCGCGCGCGCCGAAGGGCGCCCCCCCCCCCCCCCCCCCCCCCCCATTGACGTCGAAGCGCCCGCCAAACCGCAGCTGCAGACCCGCATGAGCAATGCGCCCTCCCTTGCATCTGGCCCAGTCTTTCTGCCGCGCTACGTCTGGCTCATGGGCGAAACCTCGCCCCACGTGTCTGGGGCCCCCTCTTCCTTCTTCCGCTCGGGCCAGCACTGCGCCCGCGACCTGAGCGACCCCGTCTGCGCCTTCCCGCTGAAGGGCGATAACGCGCAGGGCGAGCTCGCCAATTACATTGCGCCCGTGCACGCTCGCCCGCTCTCGCTGAAAAGCGCGGGCATCCGAGCCGTCGCAGGCGCCGGCAATCTCTCGGTCAAGAGCGCCGTGGCAAAGCGCGCATCACCCAGTAGGGTTTCTCCCAGGGGCGCAGCGCCCCCACGCAGTCCCGCGCTGGATCGCTGCCAGTCGCTACCGACGCCGAGCTCGTCTTCACCCGCTTTGGCTTCTCGGGCAACATGGCCTTCTTCCATGCCGTGCACTTCGCGCCAGCCAGCTACATCAAGTTCAGCGGCGAGCGCTGCGACACGTTCGTAATCGGCTCTGGAGTGGCGCAGCGCTGCCCTGCATCAGACGCGGCCTGGGTGATGGCCACGCGCCCGATCAGCCGCCACCTCGCTGCGTTTGGGGCGCCCCCGAACGGCGCGCCGAGCCTGGACATCGATCTGCTAACGTACCCTTTTTACACGCCGAGCCAAGTGACCGCCCGGTTTGCCGCTGCGGAGGCGCATGCGCCCCTCTCTGTGAAGTAGCGGAAATGCTGTTTCGCGCCTTTCTGGCCCGACGCGTCCCCAGCCACCGTTGCCCTCCCGAAAGCGCTCCCCGTCGATTTTGGGGCCTCCGCGGGGCTGCCATTCGGTTGCGGGGCGAGCCGAGCTCCTGGGCTCTCTTCTCAGACCCGAGGCATCACTGGCCTGTCTAAGGCTCGCCCCTGGGCAACACATGTGGCAGCGGGGTAATCTACCTCAGCGCAGGCAGAGCGGCAGCGCCGCCACCGCCCCCTTTTACAATGCATCAGCGCTGTCCAAGCGCAGCTATGTTTCGCAGTTATCCTGCCTTGTTCCCACCATTGCACGCCGCGTGCAGCACGTGCTCATGCAGTCCGCCCTCTTACCAGCTGTTGCCTCTCACGCGCGCACTGCAGCGGGGTCGTGCTCAGGTACGTGCGAACCTCTCTGGTCTCCCCAAGCAGCCAGGGTACCGTGCCACCGCGATCTCATGCGTCGCGCACCTCAGTTGCCTTTCCCGTGCGAGTCCAACGCCGCTGCCGCCTGCGCCTCTCGCAACGCGCAGAGCATGGCGGAAGCTGGGGGCCCACTCTTCCGAGCCAAGCTCCGCTGCATCTATGCAGCCAAGCTGTGCGACCTGCACTGGAAGACGCCTTTCATGGCCATGCTTGTCGAGCGCCTCCATGCCTGGAGCCTTCAAGCGCCCCTGGCACCAGGTGAACCACAGAAGCGCTGGGAAGCGCCGACCGTGCTCTCAAGCAGCTGCGCCCGAGTGAGCTCTGGGCCGCATTCAAGACCCCCAGCAGTGGTTGGACTACCACGGCGCGGATGCAGATTTTTTCGGCAGCGCAAGTGCGCGCTCGGATGCACGGGCGCGCCGGAATCATTCCCGCACCACCTCTGGCTCCCTGACTTCCCCCTGTTCCAATCAACGCTGACGGCACAGGGGCAGGGCACGGCCGCGGCATATTCAGCTGAACCCACCAGCCTTCTGTTTTTGCCGACCGCTATCTCAAGGATCGTACCGGGCACCCATGTTTACCACAATATCAGATCCACTTCCGCGCGCACGGCGGTTGTCTCGCATGCAGACCCTGTCTCATCGCGCCGTGCGTCACACGCATTACTATATCGGCAGAGGCGCTAGGCCAGAGCATGGTGGTTGAGACTAATTAATTTGCCTTCTTCTCGTTCGTGCTCGTGTCCGCCAGCCCTCTTGCTTTTCCCAGGGTGCCCATACTCCTCCTCCTCGTGCTCCTCCTCCTCCTCCTCCTCTTTCTTCCTTCCCCTCCTCCTCCGCATTGTTTCCCAGGGAAGCCCGTCACTTCCGTTTGCCACCCCTCATCTTCCGGCTACGTCCAGCTGCGGCAAAGAGAAAGGTCCCCGAACAGCTTCTTTGGTTTGTGTTGGGCCGCAGTGGGTGGACCGTAGGAAGCCCTGGAAGCAGCTTGGGCCGCCATCGTGGTCCTTGGAAACACTGGAGAAGAAGTAGCATAACATAGAGACCCCGAAGAGTTCGACCATCCAGCCCAGCTAGCACTTGACCGCGCGCGACAAACGTGCCATGGTTTTGGTCTCTCTCTCTCTCTCTCTTTCTGTTTCTCCTCTTTGTCGGTCTCTTTTTTTTTGGTTTCTCTCTCTCTCTCTCTCTTTTCTTTCACATGTTTCCACTCTCTCTGTCTCTCATAGTATGTTGTTTCTTTATGTATATCTCTCTCGTTCTCCAATTCTTTATATGTATATATATATATGAATATATATATATTCATATGTACACCTTTCGCTATGTTTACATATATATATATATGTATATATATATATATACTATATATATATATGTGTATATGTATGTATGTATGTATGGATGGATGGATGGATGGATGGATGGATGGATGTATATATATATATATATATATAGATGCGCATACGAACGCATGAATATATACACGCGTGTCTGGGTATGGCCCCTGGGGGTCCAAAGCGGGCCCTCCCCCTCCTCCACGTCCGAAGAACGCACCCGTTTTGGGCCCCAAAAGCCCGAACAATGCCCAACAACTCCCCAAGACGGCCCCAGTAGCACCCACAACGGCTTACAATATATGCCAGACGCCCAAGGGAGGCCCAAAACGGCCCGAGAGTGTCCAATGGGCCCCGAAATGGTCAAAGGGCGCTGCAAGACGGCCCAATGCGGCCTCAAGACAGTTCTCGAAGTTCGCAAGACGCCCCGCAAGGCACCCAAAGGGACCCCCGAGAGGCAAGACGCATTAATGCCCCTTTGATGGTTTGGGGATTTCGGGGCTCCCGCCTGTTCGGCCCGAAAGCGGCCCACAGAGGTTTGACGGCCTCCGAGGTCGCACCACGACAGCCCAAGAGGTTCCCAAAACCAACCCAAGGCAGCCCACGGGCGCACAAAAGGTCCCGAAATGGCCCAATAGGGCCCC
This sequence comes from Prorocentrum cordatum, assembly GCA_963575745.1. NCBI lineage: Eukaryota > Dinophyceae > Prorocentrales > Prorocentraceae > Prorocentrum > Prorocentrum cordatum. The sequence continues at coordinate 139,355 of CAUYUJ010015191.1, read as the reverse complement.
ACGACAGCCCAATACGGCCCCAACAGAGTGCACTGCCCAAGATGCGCCCAAGGAGCCCCAAAAACGGCCCAAGATGGCCAAACACAGCCCACCGTAGCCATTTTGGCTCAAGGCGGCCTCCAGCAGCCCCCTCGGCCGGCCGGCGACCGCGCGCCCCAAGGGGCGGGTCCCCGCCCATGCGCCGGGTGCGGCTGCCCCCCGCCGGGGCGGCTGCGGGCCGCGCCGGCCGCGGCGACGGCGAGGGCTGCGACGAGCCCGACGGCACCGGCGGCCGCTCGGCGCCGGTGGCGTCGCAGCTGCGGCGGCGGCAAGGGTCCGACGACAGCCAGGAGCAGCCGCGGACGAGGCGCGCCTACACGGAGCAGATTCGGCCCGGGGTGGCCAACGCCGCGTTGCCGTCGGAGGCCGCCCGCGACCGTCAGCCCACGCTGAGGCGCCGCAGGTCCGAGCCCGCGGCGCTGCGCTGCCTCGGCCGGGCGCGGAGGCCGCTGGGCCGCGCCGACAGCTACCTGGACGTCACCTTCGCGCTCGTGGACGAAGACGACAGTGACGACGACCTTCAGGGAGCGCCAAGGTTGGCCGCAGAGTGCGAAGGCCCTGGTGCCATCAGATGGGCTGCCGTGGCGGTCGTCTGCGCCATGGTAGTTTCAGTGGTTCCGTTCGAGCTGCTGAACAAGGAGGACCGCGGGTGTTCGGGCCTCATCTTCTTCTGCCAGATTGTCTACGCTGCTCTCGAGTGCCTCTCTTCTGGCGGCGTGCGCAGATTTTTCGTTGACCGGAAAATCCCGATGGGCTACCACCTGTGCGGGCTGGTATTTGAGTGGGGCAGGACCACGCTGTACAACAAAGCCCTGGACGTGGGCTTGCCTATGCCAGTGTACCTTGTGATCAAGAATTCTGGACTCGTGGTGAGCATGGGCCTCGGTTGGGCGGTGCAGCGGAAGAGCTACAGCCGCAGGCAAGCGGCAGGCGTCCTTGCGATCACCTTGGGTGTTATCACCTCGACCTTGTCCGCCAGGCCCACGTCCTCCGACGAGTCGCAGCGAAGCCTTGATGGCGGCGCGTTCATGCTCGCCGCCGCGCTTATGGCTGGAGGGACCATCGCCACCTCGACCATGAACGTGATTCAGGAGCGCTCCTTCGCGAGGCACGGCAAGCACTTCCAGGAGACAATGTTTTACACGAATGTCCTGATGCTGCCGGTCCTCCTGGTCAACTCGGAGGGCATCCTGTCGCACGCGCGCACCTGGGCCATGAGGTGGGACCCGTTGCCGCTGCTCACGCCATTCGACCTGCGGGTGCCCACGCTGTGGCTGATGCTGCTCGTGAACATCGTTGCTCAGTCGGCCATGAAGGTGTCGTGCATGAGGCTGACCGCCATGGGGGGCCAGGTCAGCAACGTGGTGGTGGTGACCTTGGCGCGCTTCCTCTCCCTCGTCGTCAGCGCGGTGGGCCTCAACGGGCCGCCCATGCCGCGGCCGTCGTTCTGGGCCGGAGGCGTCCTCGTCCTGGCTGGCACGCTGGCCTACGTGCTCGCGGGCGCGCCCGCGGCGGCGTCGCAGAAGAAGGAGAAGTGACGGCTGCCCGGCGGGCCGAGCGGTGCCCCGTCGCTCGCCCGGGAAAAAAATAGAAAAAACAAAAAAGATGGCCAAACACAGCCCATGATACCCCAATGCGGCCCAAGAGGGCCCCCAAGAGGGGCCCCACACGGCCCTGTTGGGCCCCCAAGAGGGGCCCAAAAAGTTGAGACCACCAATCAACCCTTCAGAGTCTCCCAAGACGCCCCCCCAGGTGCCCCAGGAGGCCACCACAGGTCCCCACGAATGCCTCCCATCAGCCTCATCAGCTACACCATCACCCTCATCATGTCTCTCCGTGTTTCCGCACATGTCTCTGGGCGCTTGGGCAAGGAGACATCCGCTGCCATGGGACACGGGCACCATCGCGACATTGTTCGGACCTCAGCCAAGTTGAGGTGTTGCGGCGGACTCGCAACCACATCTTGAGAAGGGGGGCTGTTTAGGAGGAGGTGGAGGAGGAGGAGGAGGAGGAGGATCAGCTGCTGCTTGCACAGCATGCGCTGGCCGTCTCACTCGGAAACGCCACGTCGTCCAGGTGCGCCCGCTTGCATCGCCATCAGGTTCTCCACGTGCCTCCGCATTGTCTCCAAGCGCCTGTGCGAGGAGGCATCTGCTCGTCCTCCTCCCCCTACCCCTTAGGCGATGCTTAAGAAAACCTAAGTTTTCGGCCAGAGTCTTGATTATTCTTAACTTTTCAATGTAAATCCCAAGATTTTGATAGAAGTTCTGGGTTTTTATTCCAGTTCTGAGACTCTGAATTTCTTAACCCATGGTTTCTTAAGCATTTCGCAGGGTGTACCCTCGATCAACACTTCTCATACATGTTCTCCCCTCTGCCTGCGGCACGTCCCGCAGCCGTGCCGGCCCAGCTTTTTTCAGGTGGCGACCGTTCGAGGGGGCACGGGAGGGAGGCCGCCACGTGTGACACCCCGTGCTTCCAGGCTTCGGGGAGCCGTGCCGAGGATGATGGGGATTGTGCGGATGACGGGGGCGGTGGCGATGCCGACGATGATGCTGATGATGATGGTGATGACCATGATGATGGTGTTGAAGACGACGGTGATGATGTTTCTGTTGAGGGTGATGTTGATGATGATGTTGATGATGATAGTGCTGCTGATGATGGTGATGATGACCATGATGTTGATGATGCTGATGATGATGATGATGATGATGATGGTGATGATTATGCTCATGATGATGATTATTGTGATGATGACGATGGGGAGGATGACGAGGATGCGGATGGGGATGCAGATGGTGATGATGCCGATGTTGGTGAGTATGGTGATGATGGTGATGACGACGATGGTGATGATAATCATGATGTTGGCGACGATGATGAAGTTGCTGACGATGCTGATGATGATGATGACGACGACGCTGGTTGCGACGGTGTCGACGACGACGATGACGATGACGACGAAGCTGACGATGACGTTGATGATGACGGTGATAGTAATGAATGTGCTGATGATGACGATGCTGATGATGATAATGAAGACCAAGATGCTGATGATGACGACGATACTGAATTTCTGATGATACAGTGACTGTGATGGGGAGGAGGATGTCGATGCTCATGCGGATGATGGTGATGATGAGGATGCTGATGCTGATGCTGATGATGATGATGATGATGTTGATGCTGATGATGAAGCTGATGATGCTGATGATGATGGTGATGATGATGAAGCTGATGACGGTGATGATGATGATGATGATGATGCTGTTGATGATGATGATGATGATGATGGTGATGGTGATGATGATGATGATGATGATGATGATGATGATGATGATGATGATGATGATGATGATGATGATGATGATGATGATGGTGCTGGTGATGGTGATGGTGATGGTGATTCTGATGATGGTGACGATGATGATGAAACTTCTTTAGGCCGTCTTGGGGCTTCCTTGGCCTCAATTCAAGCAGTCGTGGGGGTTTCTTGGGGTCCTCTTGGGCCGTCTTGGGGCCCTCTTACGCAGGCTTGGGGCTGTCTTGGGCCGTCTTTGGGCCCTCTTGGCCGCATGCTGGGTGTCTAGGGGCCGTCGTGGCGTCGTCTTGGGCCGTCGTAGGGCCCACGGGGGGTCCTTCTGGGCCGTCTTGGGGCCGTCTCGGATACATCTAAGGCCATCGTGGAATCCTCTTTGGCCGGGCGGTAGAGGCGAAAATCAGACAAACACCCAAGGTTTCGGAACCTGTCTCAGGTCCTCATGTGGCCATTTTGGGTCCTCTTGGAGGAATCTAGGACCGTCTTGGATCAATATTCCGCCTTGCGGCCATCTTGGACCAGCTTCGAGGCATCTTGGGCCATCTTGGTGTCCTTGGTCGCCTGCACGGACCGTCGTGGAAGCTTAGGACGCATATTCATCTGTGTTTAATGAGGGGTTGTTGCTTGGGAGGTCCTTGAGCGCTTGGAAGCAGCGCCTGGGAGTTCGGGAAGTGCACGATCCTCGAGCTGGGATGAGGGGCCTTGGAGTTAGCAGGCATGCAGGAAGTGCACAATCCTCGAGCGGGCGCTTATGAAATGAAGCTTCAGATTTCAGCTGCCCTGCGGGAAGTGTACCATCCTCGAGCGGGCACGCGTGGATTGGGGGCTTGGACGTGCGACAGAGAATGCCCTTTGAATCTCCAACATAAGGCGAAGTTGGGGCTCCTCGGGTGACGTTCACTCCTGCCCCGCCTCCAGTGCGCCTCTCGTGCACCTCGCGGCGGGGGCGGCCCCGAGCGGCCAGCCGGATGCTGCCCGTAGCCGCTGAGCTCAAAGATCGGACGCAATTCGACTGGCAGTGTCGCTCGGCCCTCCGCGCCCGAATCCACGCGGCGCCTGGCGATGGCCGGCCCGAGGACGGCGCTCTTGGAGGCGGACACGGCAAGTATCTCGTGCCTCCCTCCACGGGCCGGAAGGCAGCTCGACGCCCACCGCTTTGACAGCGGGTCCACCACAGAGAGCTGCAGCGGCACGAGCACGCCCCTCTCCGAGTCCTCCGGGGTCGTGGGAGGCGTCTTGGCCGAGGCCTGCGGCGAGCCCCTCGCCAGCTTCTCCAGCGCGCAGGGCATAGCCGCTAGCGAGGCGGTCGTGGACGTGGTCCAGCGCCGCCGCCTGCGCATCGCGCAGCGTCGGGCCCTTGTCCGGGAGAGGCTCCTGAGGTCAGGCAGTGGCGAAGCGCCCTGACTCGCCTATGGGCCCACCAAGGGATGTTCTGAGGACCGCTCTTGGGTTGCACGAGCTGCTCTTAGGATGTTTATGGCTGGGAGAGTGTTGTTGTAGCCCATCGGCTCTAGGGTCCGAGAGCGGTGGCCCTGTTGTTGGAACATCCTTTTGCCCTGCGAACGGTCCGTGGTAGGCCCATAGGAGCGCCGGGTCGGCCGGCCCCTGCTCGATGAGGGCGCAGCCTGGCAGCGCGGGCGCGTGGTCCGAGCACCTCGGCGGCCTCTGCAGCAGCGACTGCCGTGAGTGCGCGGAGGCGCGCTCGGTGGCCTCGCCTTCCGCGTCCGAGGAGCCCTCCGGCTGCGGCGGCCCCGCAGCCCGCCGCGCGCGGGCGTCATAGACCACCCCACAAGGGTCTCCAGGTTGAGTCCGTCCGGGGGTCTGGAACGGCCCAGCACTTGTTCCGGCCAGCAGGAGGGGCGGGCAGCTTCGAGGCCCCGGGTTAGGTCTCGTTGCCCGTCTCTGCCTCCAGGGGCCGGGCTCGGGCCCTGGGGCCATGAAGAACTTGTCCAGAGTGACAGAGTGCACAGGATAACCCCGAGAGGGGTCCAGGAGCAGAGTTTGAGCGGATTTGGTTTCAGCCCCCGCTCCCGGCCGGTTTCTCTGGGAAGGCGGACACCCCATGGTGAACCTGTCGTGAGCCAGGCAAACGCACTGCAGGAACAGACGCCCAGCCCCCGCAGAGGCGGATTTTTCAACTGGGAGCGATTCACCTTCTCTCCTTCTGCTCCACCCTCTCCTCTCCTCCTCCTCCTCCTCATCCCTCCCCCGTCCTCCTCCTTCTCCTCCTTCTCCTCCTCCTCCTTCTCCTCCTACCCCTCTTTTCATCAAAGCTGCTATCAGTTCCTCGAGAGGCTTACGCCATTCCGCCGATCCCGAGATGAAGTGGGGAGCCCATGGAAATTGCTAAGGCGAGCTTTGGTCAGCAATGTTGTACCCACATGACGACGTGGGTTGCAGACATGTTGGGCCAACTAGTCGAAGACGCCTAGGGCGAATCTCTGCCACCCTCTTCCTTTAAGGACAAACGTTTGGGCAAAGCTTGGCCACGCTAACCATGCGGTCCCCCAGCCAGTGTGGAAGCCAATTGGGGAACGCGTTTGGAAGACAAAGGAGTAGGAGGAGAGGGAGGAAACAGGAGAAAAGGCGAGGAGGATGAGGAGGAGGAGGAGGAGGAGGAGGAGGAGGCCTCTTGGGGGCCTCTAGGGCCACTCCTTGGGCCTCCTGGGAGCTTCATGAGAGCCTTTGGGGTGCCTCTTGGGGGCCTCCTTGGGCCTTTTTCTGGGTCGTTAGGGACTTCTTGGGGGCCTCTTTGGCTGTCTTACGGCGTTCCTGGCCCGTCTGACGCCGTCGGAAGCCGTCTTGGATGCCTCTCTGAGACGACTTGTGGCCCTCTTGGGGCGCTTCAGGGCCGTTTTGGAGGCCATCTTGGGTGTCTTGGGGGTCTCTTGAGCCGTCTTGGGGCCCTGTTGGGGCCGTCTTGGAGCCTTCTTGCGCCGTCATGGGATCATCTTGGATATCGTTGGGGCCGTCGGAAGGCTGTCGTGTTGTACAGCGTGTCTTGAGCCGTGTGGCAGACTTTGGACGTCTAGCCGGAGGTTGCCCCAGCCTGCGAAGTGGCGGCTGCGTCAGTAGCCAACGATAGTTTGGGAATTCGATAGGCCATGTCTGTAGGGCGACTGTGGACGTGGCGTGCTGACTGTCCTTCCCGCGACGTCTTTCCCTTTTCCCCCTCCGAGTATCCCACTTCTCCCCGGCACTTCATCACCTTCCTCTTTCTTTCCCATCCAGCAGCTTGGCCTGTTAGAGCTACCGGCACTGCCCCATGAGTTGAATTTTCGACGCCCAGGGCCACGTCTGTGTTTGACGCCCAGGCATGTCTGGCATTTGGTGTCGACAGTTTGGTCGACTCTGTCGCTTTTTGCAGTCCTGCGTCTTCACTGTCGCGCCTGCGTATGTGCATGTGTAGGTGTATGATGGTGATGGTGATGCCGATGATGGTGGCGATGATGATGATTATGATGATGGTGATGGTGACGGTGATGGTGATGGTGGTGATGATGATGATGATGATGATGATGGTGATGATCCTGATGATGGTGACGACGATGCTGATGCTGCTGCTGATGATGAAGGTGGTGGTAATGATGATTATGATGCTGTTGATGATGACGACGATGGCGATGACGATGTTGCTGCGGCTGCTGCTTCTGATGCTGTTGCTATTGGCGCTGGTGTTGTTGATGAAGATAAATATGATGACCGTGGTTCTTCTTAGAAGCGCTCTTGGTGTGTCTGTTTTTCGTCATGCATTGTGGGCTTTTGACGCAACGTTCTTTCAGCGCTCTTAGCTCCATTGTTTTAGCGGTGTTAGGCCCGCCGTTGTGGATCATATGTTTGTTAGCGTTTTTGTTGCTTTCTGTTCGAACGCTTTTCCTTGTCTGCCCTGCTGCCTCCACTCCCATGTTCTGTCTCTCAAACCGCGAACGCAAAACGCTCCAACCCCTGTTTTCTTGATTCCTGGTCGAGCGCTTTTTCCTTGTCTTCCCTGCTGCCTCCACTCCCATTTTATGTGTCTTTCACCGCGAACGCAAAACGCTCCAACGCCAGTCCAACACTGGCCCGAAGCAGGCCCGGAGGCCCGATGGCCCCGAGAGGGGGGCACTCGGCCATCGGGCCCGGAGGCCCGACGCCCGGCGAGGGGGCTCCGAGGACGGCGAGCAGTCGGGCCGAGAGAGCCGGAGGGGTGAGGGCTGCACGCCAGGAGTCCGCGGGCGAAGAACGGTATAGAATAAACTTTTTCGCTGTCGGGGGCGCCTGTCCCTGGGCGGCTGGACAGTTTATACCCCTACGGTGCCACCGTAGGGGTATAAACTTTCCAGCCGCCCAGGGACAGGCCCCCCCGACAGCGAAAAAGTTTATGTTATACCGTTCTTCGCCCGTTCAAGGAGAAGGACCTGAGGACGTCGTAGCCGGCAGTGTTAGACGATGCGCCAACTGATCTGACATCGCTAAACGTTGCGAAACACGCAGAACATATGAATCGGTTGTCGAGTCGCGTTTTTCCCTACCTAGGCTCTGCCTAGAAGGGTTCTTACTCTCTGGGCTTAAACGGGCCGGGCAGTGGAAATCACCCCGGGCGGTTCCCCCAGTATCCGCCCCGCGGTTCCCCCTGTTACGTCCCCTTAGCTTAGCGTTGCATAGCATAGCGCAGCACAGCACAGCATAGCACAGCGCAGCATAGCATAGCATAGCAGAGCAGAGCATAGCATAGCATAACAGCAAAATGAGCATGGGTGTAATTCCCTACCTAGGCTCTGCCTAGAGGGTTAGCTTAGCTTAGCTCAGCTTAGCTTAGCATAGCGCAGCGTTGCAGTAGCATGGCATAGCATAGCATAACACAGCCAAGCATAGCCCAGCATAGCAGAGCATAGCATAGCGCAGCATATCATAGCATAGCATAGCATAGCGCAGCTTCGCCTAGAATAGCATAGCATTGTTTAGCATAGCACAGCGCAGCATGACATAGCCTAGCTCAGCATAGCACAGTGTATCACAGCATGGCATAGCGTAGCGCAGCATAGCACAGCATAGCATAGCATAGCGCAGCATAGCATGACATAGCATAGCATAGCATAGCATAGCATAGCAGAGCAACTATTGCTGCTTTCCTAGGGGATCCGACTTCTAGGTAGGGTCGCACTGGGATAATCAGTTGCTCTGCTGGGCATTAATTGCTAAAGCAATTCCAACACGCCGAGTTCAAAACGTTAAACAACACTGGCCTGGGTATATTTAAGAAGAGTTATGATGCTGCTGCAGCTGCTGCTGCTGTTGATGATGATGCTGATGATGATGATGATGATTATGATGATGATGATGATGATGATGATGATGATGATGATGATGATGATGATGATGATGATGATGATGATGATGATGATGATCAGGTTGAGGTTGAGGTCGAGGTCGAGGTTTTTGTTGATGATGATGCTGATGAAGTTGATGATGGTCATGGTCATGGTGATGATGGTAGTGATATGGATGAATGTGATGCTACTGCGGAGGATGATGACGATGATGCTGATGATGAAGATGACGATGATGGTGATGGTGATGATGAGGGTGAGGGTGAGGGTGATAGTCATGGTAGTTGTGATGATTATGATAATGAGGGTGAATGCGACGACGAGGAGGATGAGGAGGGAGGAAAGGAGGTGGGAGAAGGAAGGGAAGAGGGATGATGCGACGAAGTGCGAAGGGGTGCGAGGACGTGCGAGGACCGAGGCGGAGGAGGGAACATGAGGAAGGCACGAACGGCGAGGAGCAATAATCGGGAGGAGAAGAGGAGGGAGGTGCGAGGAGGTGCGAGGAGTTGAGTGGAGGTGCGAAGAGGTGAGAGGCGGTGCATGAAACGAGTAGGAGCGTTGATGAGGATGATATGAGCGGCGTGGGGGGGAGAGGAGGTTGAGGTGGAGGAGGAGGAGCAGGAGGAAGAGGAGGGAGGTGCGATGAGATGGGAAATGGGAGGCAGGAGAGAGGAGGTGGTGGGGGTGCGACAAGCTGCCATGATGTGCGAGGAGGTTTGCGGCGATACGAGGAGCACCGATGAGATGCAAGCCGGTGCGCTGCGGTGCGTGGAGGTGCAAGATTTTCGCAGAGAGGTGCGAGGTGGTGCG
>CAUYUJ010015191.1:112375-124875 GCA_963575745.1 Prorocentrum cordatum | reverse complement strand
GCCGAGCCGGCTAGAGCCAAGGTGTTTACACTTCATGATAAGATACGAGCTCCCACCCCTAGCGCATCCCCTCTGGTGTCGAGGAAGTGCCACGCCGCATAGGGCCCCCACCCCCAGCGCACCACCCCCTCTGGTGTCGAGGAAGTGCCACGCCTGCCACGCTTTGCGAGCCCGAAACGCATAGGGCCCCCACCCCCAGCGCACCCCCTCTGGTGTCGAGGAAGTGCCACGCCTGCCACGCTTTGCGAGCCCGAAACGCATAGGGCCCCCACCCCCAGCGCACCCCCTCTGGTGTCGAGGAAGTGCCACGCCTGCCACGCCTTGCGAGCCCGAAACGCATAGGGCCCCCAGCCCTAGCGCACCCCCTCTGGTGTCGAGGAAGTGCTACGCCTGCCACGCTCTGCGAGCCCGAAGCGCATAGGGCCCCCACCCCCAGCGCACCCCCTCTGGCGTCGAGGAAGTGCAACGCCTGCCACGCTTTGCGAACCCGAAACGCATAGGGCCCCCACCCCCAGCGCACCCCCTCTGGTGTCGAGGAAGTGCCACGCCTGCCACGCTTTGCGAGCCCGAAACGCATAGGGCCCCCACCCCCAGCGCACCCCCTCTGGTGTCGAGGAAGTGCCACGCCTGCCACGCTTTGCGAGCCCGAAACGCATAGGGCCCCCACCCCCAGCGCACCCCCTCTGGTGTCGAGGAAGTGCCACGCCTGCCACGCTTTGCGAGCCCGAAACGCATAGGGCCCCCACCCCCAGCGCACCCCCTCTGGTGTCGAGGAAGTGCCACGCCTGCCACGCTTTGCGAGCCCGAAACGCATAGGGCCCCCACCCCCAGCGCACCCCCTCTGGTGTCGAGGTGGTGTGGGCCCCCTGCCCGCCTGCCAGCGCTAGGGCCCCACGCGAGGAGCCACGCCTGCCACGCTTTGCGAGCCCGAAGCGCATAGGGCCCCCACCCCCAGCGCACCCCCTCTGGTGTCGAGGAAGTGCAACGCCTGCCACGCTTTGCGAGCCCGAAACGCATAGGGCCCCCGCCCCCAGCGCACCCCTTCTGGTGTCGAGGAAGTGCCACGCCTGCCACGCTTTGCGAGCCCGAAACGCATAGGGCCCCCACCCCCAGCGCACCCCCTTCTGGTGTCGAGGCAGTGCCACGCCTGCCACGCTCTGCGAACCCGAAACGCATAGGACCCCCACCCCCAGCGCACCCCCTTCTGGTGTCGAGGAAGTGCCACGCCTGCCACGCTTTGCGAGCCCGAAGCGCATTATTGGATGGTGGCTGACGCATGCGGGCGGCCCCATCGGGACCTTCGGTGGAGCTCCCTGGGACTACGAAGCGCTGTACTGGGTGGTGGTTGACGCATGCAAGCGGTGCCACTGGAGCCTTCGGTGGAGCCCCCATATGGGGCCACGAAGCGCTGAGCTGTGCGGTTGCTGACGCATGCGGGCGGTGCCATTGGGGCCTTCCGTGGAGCTCCCGATGGGGCCACGAAGCGCTGCATTGGGTGGGTGAATCGCAGGGAGGAAGTGATGGGTGGTGGTTGACGCAAGCGGGCGGTCCCACTGGGACCTTCGGTGGAGTACCCCAAGAGGCCACGAAACGCTGTACTGGGTGGTGGTTGACGCATGCGGGCGGTCCCACCCGAACTTTCGGTGGAGTTCCTGATGGGGCCACGCAGCGTTGTATGGGGTGGGTGGAGCGCAGGGAGGGAGGGTTTTGCTGGGTGGTGGTTGACGCATGCGGGCGGTCCCACCCGGACTTTCGGTGGAGTTCCTGATGGGGCCACGCAACGTTGTACTGGGTGGGTGGAACGCAGGGAGGAATGGCTGTGCGAGGTGGTGGTTGACGCACGTGTGCGGTCCCATTGGGACCTTCGGTGGAGCTCCCGATGGGGCCACGAAACGTTGTTCTGGGTGGGTGAAACGCAGGGAGGAGGGTTTTGCTGGGTGGTGGTTGACGCATGCGGGCGGTCCCGCTGGGACCTTTGGTGGAGCCCCTTATTGGGCCAGCAAGCGCACTGGGTGGGTGAAACGCAGGGAGGAATGGCTGTGCTGGGTGGTGGTTGACGCACGCGGGCGGTCGCATCGGGACCTTCGGTGGAGTTCCCGATGGGGCCACGAAGCGCTGTGTTTGATAGGCCAAACGCAGGGAAGAAAGGCTTAGCTGGGTGGTGATTGATGCATGTGTGCGGTCCCAATGGGGCCTTCGGTGGAGTTCCCTATGGGGCCACGAAGCGTTGTACTGGGTGGGTGAAACGCAGGGAAGAGGGAGGAGGGGGGAGGGGGAGGAGGGAGGAGGGAGGAGGAAACAGAAGAACGCGGGGACCGTTTCTTCAAAACGAAGACCCAACACCACAGGATGGTTGAGAAAAACCTAAGGACCTTCTATGATTGGTTTGTTCTTGCATTTGCGATTCCGAAACGCTCTGGAGGCTTGCGCACGTGCCCCAAGAGAGCTCCAAAATGCCCCCAAGAGGCGTCTTGAACGGCGGAAAGAGGCCCCCAGAACCCGTAGGAGGCTCCCATGAAGCCATGATGCCCGAAGAGGCACCACCGATGCCCCAACCCCAAAGACGCTCCAAAGACGCCCCAGCGAGCTCCCAGGACCCGCCCCAGAGGCACCCAGCGCTGAAGAGGGCCCCGAGAGGCCCCTCAAGAGCTCCTCGGAGGCCCCCAAGAGGCCCCGCCCCAAGAGACGCTCCCAACATGTCCCATACAAAGGTTTTCAAGACACCGCGAAACCGCCCCCGGGGAGACTGCGCCGAGGCATCCCGGACAACGGCAGACCCGGAGGGGGGCGGCTCCTCGCTCCTCGCCCCTCCCTTCTGCGTAGTGCCGCTCCCCTCCTCCCTCTTCCCCGTGGCGTCCTTCACCTCCTCCCTCACCACCACCTCACCTTCACCCCCTCCCTCCTCCTGCCTCCCTCACGCAATATCCTGCCCTACGAAGAGCATGTTTTTTTTTCCAGGGCGATTGCGGCCTTCACCTGGGGCGGGGGGAGGGAGAAGATGACGTCACGTTTCGCGCCGGCGGCGTCCGGGAAGTGCTAGGAATGACCGAGGGCGGGTGGCAGCAGCATGTAGATAGCGATCTGCACCACAGCCCCTGTGTATTGTATACCACAGTGCTTGCGTGCACCACAGCGCCTGTGTTCGCCACGCCGCCTATGTACACCACAGCAGCCGCGTATTGCACAGCGCCAGTGTGCACCACAGTGCGCGCGTGCACCACATCGCCTGTGTACACCACACGCCCTATGTAGACCACACGTCAGCCGTGTGTAACACAGCATCTGTGTACACCACAGTGCCTGCGTGATCACAGCGCCTGTGTACACCACGGCGCCGGTATGCACCACAGCAACAGCGTTGAACAAAGCACCATCGTTGCATATCAGAGTGAGGGGGCCGAACGGTCATTCACTGTCCCTGGGCGCGTGGCTGAATGGACGATCCGTGGTGAGGGTTCTGCTTGTTGCGTTGTTGTTGTTGCTGTTGTTGCTGTTGCGTGTCGTCGTCGTCCCAGCCGCGACCCACACGCGACCCACCCCGCGACCCACCCCGCGACCCACCCCGCGAACCACCCGCGACCCACCCGCGACCCCACCTGCGACCCGCCCGCGACCCACCCGCGACCGACCCGCGACCCACCCGCGACCCATCCGCGACCCGGCCCGCGACCCACCCGCGACCCACCGACGACCAACCCGCGACCCACCTGCGACCCAACCCGTGACCCACCCACATTGTTTAACACAAAAAAAAATCGGCGCTTGCGGCGGGCTCGTTGTATAGATTGAAGATTTCTGCGCCTGCGGCGGGCTTCTTCAGAGCCTCGCAGACTACCGACGTACCGCCGCCCCCCCGCTCTTATCCGCAATTGCGGGGTGATGCGTTAATTTACAAGGAATCCGCTTGCCAGAAAGAGCGCCTCTGCATTCCACAGAGAACAAAACGTTTGTATAGGGTTTGAAAGGGGCGCCGCTGGAATCCAAACTCTCCCCATCTGTGTCCAGAAGGCTTCCGCAGAATTTGCCGTCCTAGAACACTGAGATGCGGTGCGCACTGAGATTCGCACGTGCGCTGCAGCGGCGTTCCGCGCGACGGAGGGAAGGGTGTGGAGAGAAGAGGAGATGGAGGAGGAGCAGGAGGAGGAGGAGGAGGGGGGAGGTGGGAACACATCGCATTCTGTCCTCAGAACTTCATTTGCGTGGTGTTAAGCTGTCCGCAGCAGATCCTCACTAACATGCTCCTTCTACCTGTCCTGTGCGCGCAGGCACTGTGGTGTGCACCAGCGCTGTGTTGCACGCGGACGCTGTCGTGTCCACAGGCGCTGTGGTGTGCACAGGCGCTGCGGTGCATGCAAGCACTTGATGTACACAGGCGCCGTGTTGCACATGGTTGCTGCGGTATACACATCTGGTGTGGTGTACACGGGCGCTGTGGTGCACGCAAGCACTGTGGTGCACGCGAGCAACGTAGTGTACACAGGCGCAGTTGTGCAGATCGCCACGCACATGGTGCTCCGACTTGGTTTCGGTTATCCCTAGGGATTTCTGGACGCCGCATGCGTGGAACATGACGTCATCGGGGGGGGGGGCGGGGTCGGTGACAGCCGCGATCCTGGACAAAAAACAGAATAGCCTCAAAGTGGTAGAAAGTCAAACAAATGCCAAGGTCGGCCTTCGCCTCCGTTTCCTCCTGTCCCAGGCTTTCCCCGCGAGATGATCGTCCCACTGGGCGGGGTTCGGTTTCGTACTGGAGCAAAAACGCAGTAATTATCGTTGCTCTACTCCGCGCGGCCCAAAAGCGAGGTTGCCCTGGCGCCGCCGGGGTCGTGGCCAGGGAATGCGTCTTCAAGACCCCCCTCTCTCGGGAAACCCAACCATCTGTGGCTCAAAATCCTCTGGCAAAACTGCGGACCGCGAGTGGGGGCCCCGACAGAGCCTTCTCTCGCCGGGTCCCCCCCCCCATCAGTTGTCATGTATTTGGGCGACAATGTTGACGAATTGCGCGTGGCCGCTTGAGTCCGTGCTCAGTAGTCCGCCAAATTTTCAAATAGAGTTCAGTCGGGCCTGTCTCCCTACAGGGGGATTTTCGACGACAAATAAAAAATACCCCCAAAATAATCCAAAAATAGTCCAAACATAGTCCAGGGACTATTTGTTGGGTATTGTTTGACCTTTGGGGGGTATTTTTGGTGTGTGTTTTAGTTGTCGTAGACAATCCCCCTCTAGGGGGACACGCCCGACATAACGCCAGTTGTTCCGAACACAGGCACGGGAAACACTGCGCGCAACAGTAGCAGCGGCCACTTTCCGTCACCCGAGCTCTGGCGTGCTCCAGAGTGCGTCTCCGTGTTCCCCATCCCGCACTGTCCACTGTCTTTGCTCTCTTCTGTTTTTTTGTGTGGTGGTTTCTCTCTCTCTCTCTCTTTCTTTCTCTCCTGCTCTTGGTTCTCCTCCGTCTCCCGTTCCACATCCCTTAACCGCCTCCTACACTACTCTCGCTGCGTCATGGTCTCTCCTCCCTCCTCTTTTCTCCTTCACGCCTTTCTCTCTCTCTCTCTCTACCTCCCTCATGCGTTTATGTCTCTCTCATCCCTCATCATCATATCCTTTTCCCTCCCGCCTCCCTCACCCGAAACATAGTCAAAACATAGTCGAAACATAGTCCAGGGACTATTTCTTGGGTACTTGTAAACCTTTTGGGGATATTTGTGGTGTATGTTTTATTCGTCGTAGAAAATTCCCCTCTAGGGGGACACGCCCGACACAGCGCCAGTTGTTCCGAACACAGGCACGGGAAACAATGCGCGCAACAGTAGCAGCGGCCACTTTCCGTCACCCGAGCTCTGGCGTGTTCCAGAGTGCGTCTCCGTGTTCCCCATCCCGCATTGTCCATTGTCCTTGCTCTCTTCTGTTTTTTTTGTTTTGTGTGTTGGTTTCTCTCGCTCTCTCTCTCTCTCTCTATCTCTTTCTCTCCTGCTCTTGGTTCTCCTCCGTCTCCCGTTCCACATCCCTTAACCGCCTCCTACACCACTCCCGCTGCGTCACGGTCTCTCCTCATTCCTCCTCTTCTCCCATTCACGCCTTTCTCTCCCTCTCTCTCTCTCTACCTCCCTCATGCGTGTATGTCTCTCTCATCCCTCATCATCATATCCTTTTTCCTCCCGCCTCCCTCACCCGAAACATAGTCAAACAATAGTCGAAACGTAGTCCAGGGACTTTTGTTCGAATATTGTTAGACCTTGTTGGGCCATTTTTGGTATTTTTTATTCTTCGTAGAAAATCCCCCTCTAGGGGGACACGCCCGACACAACGCCAGTTGTTCCGAACACAGGCACGGGAAACAATGCGCGCAACAGTAGCAGCGGCCACTTTCCGTCACCCGAGCTCTGGCGTGTTCCAGAGTGCGTCTCCGTGTTCCCCGTCCCGCACTGTCCATTGTCCTTGCTCTGTTCTGTTTTTTTGTGTGTTGGTTTCTCTCTCTCTCTCTCTCTCTTTCTCTCCTGCTCTTGGTTCTCCTCCGTCTCCCGTTCCACATCCCTTAACCGCCTCCTTCACTACTCCCGCTGCGTCATGGTCGTTCCTCATTCCTCCTTTTCTCTCCTTCACGCCTTTTTTTTGTTCTCTCTCTCTCTCTCTACCTCCCTCATGCGTGTATGCATCTCTCATCCCTCATCATCATATTCTTTTTCCTCCCGCCTTCCTCACCCGAAACATAGTCAAACAATAGTCGAAACATAGTCCAGGGACAATTTCTTGGGTACTTGTAATTTGGGGATATTTTTGGTGTATGTTTTATTCTTCGTAGAAAATCCCCCTCTAGGGGGACACGCCCGACACAACGCCAGTTGTTCCGAACACAGGCACGGGAAACAATGCGCGCAACAGTAGCAGCGGCCACTTTCCGTCACCCGAGCTCTGGCGTGTTCCAGAGTGCGTCTCCGTGTTCCCCATCCCGCACTGTCCATTGTCCTTGCTCTCTTCTGTTTTGTTGTGTGTTGGTTTCTCTCTCTCTCTCTCTATCTCTCTCTCTCCTGCTCTTGGTTCTCCTCCGTCTCCCGTTCCACATCCCTCAACCGCCTCCTTCACTACTCCCGCTGCGTCATGGTCTCTCCTCACTCCTCCTCCTTTTCTCTCCTTCACGCCTTTCTCTCCCTCTCTCTCTCTACCTCCCTCATGCGTTTATGTCTCTCTCATCCCGCATCATCATATTATTGTTCCTCCCGCCTTCCTCACCCGAAACATAGTCAAACAATAGTCGAAACATAGTCCAGGGACTTGCGTTCGAATATTGTTAGACTTTTTTGGGCCATTTTTGGTATTTTTTATTCTTCGTAGAAAATCCCCCTCTAGGGGGACACGCCCGACACAACGCCAGTTGTTCCGAACACAGGCACGGGAAACAATGCGCGCAACAGTAGCAGCGGCCACGTTCCGTCACCCGAGCTCTGGCGTGCTCCAGAGTGCGTCTCCGTGTTCCCCACCCCGCACTGTCCATTGTCCTTGCTCTCTTCTGTTTGTTTGTGTGTTGGTTTCTCTCTCTCTCTCTCTTTCTCTCCTGCTCTTGGTTCTCCTCCGTCTCCCGTTCCACCTCCCTTAACCGCCTCCTACACCACTCCCGCTGCGTCACGGTCTCTCCTCACTCCTCCTCCTCTTCTCTCCTTCACGCCTTTCTCTCTCTACCTCCCTCATGCGTTTATGTCTCTCCCATCCCTCATCATCATATCCTTTTTCCTCCCGCCTCCCTCACCCAGCATGGTTCCCATTATGTGGTAGGAGACCCGGCTTGAAGAACATTCCTGGTTGATTCCCACCCCCTTGATTTACTCCTGTCCCAGACTTGGGCGTGCCACCGAGTGAATTCCCTTCCCCATTCCTCGCTGACCGTTTTCCATTATCTCTTTCTTGTTGTTGCTTCTCGCCCGTCTCCCGTTTCACATTTTTCTCCTTCCTCCCCGCCTCCCTCATGCCTGCTGCGTCATTTTCCATCCTTCTTCCTTGTCTCTCCTTTACGCCGTCCTCCCTCCGCTCCCTCATGCGTTTCTGTCTCCCCCACGCCTCGCTCTTCGTTTTCCTTGATACCTCTCTTTCTCTCCCTCTCTCTCTTTCTCTCTTGCTCTTGGTTCTCCTGCGTCTCCCGTTTCATATCATTCGCCTTCCTCTCCCCCTCCCTCCTCCCCGCTGCATCATTGTCCCTCCTCCCTCCTGTTCGTTTCTCCTGTCCGTCCTTCCTGATATTTCCCTTGCTCTTAGTTGTCCTCCGTATCCTTGCCCTTCCTCTCCTCTCCCGTCTACTCCGTTGCGTTTTTCAGGTGCCTCTTGGAAGCTTGTTGGGAGCTGCTCTGAATCCTCTTGGCCTCTTGCGGGCCTCGCCTCTTTGACCTATTCTACCCCTCCTGGGAGATGCCCCCGGAACTCGCCTCATAATTCTCGAGCGGTTTCCCTGATGTCCCGAAGACAGACAGGTCAACGCAGCCCCAAGCCAACCTGCGAGGTGTCCGTGGCTACCTTGGAGTCGTTCAACACCGTTCGGCCCAACGCGTGTTAGTGCATCAGGCTCTTCTTGGGTCCCTCTAGGGGCCTCATCGAAACTTTTTGGGCCGCTTCGAGGCCCTCCTGAGCCGTCCGAGAGTCTTCTGCGGCCGTCTTGGTCTATTTTGGGCTGGTGGATACGCTCGAAGGAAACAACGATCTCTCCTTCGTAAGCAAAAAGAAAGTCATACGCACTTGGTCTCCTCAAAGCCTCTTGGGAATACGCCGGCACTGGCACGTTCAACCGTTGGCAGCTAGACCCCCTCGAGCCGTCCATAGATATCAACGGGCTGCACACTGCGACCGATCAAGTTGGGCCTGGGGGCACCGTGGACTTCACTTCCACGTCGTCGCGGACGAGGACAGGAGCATGACGTTCTTCCCGAGCGTGCCAGGCTGCCGCTCGAAGTCGGCGCCACTGTCCGGGCCAGCCCAGACCGAGCGCGCGAGGTCTTGGCGCATCTTCGGGCCGCCAGGGCAGAGGTACCGGGTGGAGCCCTACAAGTCCGAGGCGGAGGCGTTGTCAATCTCCTGGATCCGAGAGGGCCCTTTCCCAGCTGCCCTAGCCAGTGTTACGCTGGACGAGGGTACTCTGCTGGAGTGAAAGATGGAGGAAAAATGACAAGCAGCTTGAGTGAGGGTTGCCAGGCGCATCAAGGCGATGGCGCGTAGAAATGAAGCTCGTGTCGGGCTGCGACGCGGTCGGGCATTGATGCAAGTTATCCTTTTCTCTTGTCTGGCACGGCCGGTTGCACTTCTGTGCCCCGCTTGTGCTCAGCATGTTTTTTTTCTCCCCCGGCACTCACCTGCGGTCCCTTTTTGCACAGTGAGCATAACAAGCACAGAGAAGAAGTGTAGGTGGCAGCGTGGCTAATCATAACCTTCATCTTCCTCTCCCTTATGGCCGTCTTCAGCTCCGCCCTGACACCCTTCCTCGCACACCCTCTTCGGAGTGTGTGGCCTACTCCTGTATTCCCCACTGGCCCCCTTTGTCCTCCTGCCTGGGTGATTTCCCTCCTTACTTGTCGCTCCGTTTATTTCCTCGCTCCTCAGTGCTGCCTTCTCCGTCCTCCCTCTACGTCGTCATCCCTCGCTGCTCACTCCTCCGCGATCCTTCTCCCTTCCCTCCTCACTCCCCCGCTTCTTCCCCTTCTTCTTCTTTCCTCATCCTCGCATTGCGGAGGGCCTCACCACGTGCACGCTCGACTTCCATAACAGAAACGTCTTTCTCATCGGGCTCGTGGAGAAAGAGTGGTTGGTGACGCTCGCTATCATCGACCTGGACGATGAGTAAAACGAGGAGTCGCAGTGCGGCTGGGGCGCCAAACTACCCTGGCGAAGAGCCCAACCATGTGCAGTTGTGAGTACCGCAGTTGTGAATATTCTCTTCGGTGGAGCCTCCAACGGGGCCGCAAAACGGTGGGAGTCACTGGAACCGTTGGTGGAACTGGCGATGAGGCTACGAAGCGTGTGAGGGGTGCGCCTTAAGGCGTGCGAGCGTGGCCACTGGGGCCTTCGGTGAGGCTCCGTATGGGGCCAAGAAATGTGTGAGGGGTGTGCCGAAATTTCGTGGCGGGGACGCATGCGAAGGGCCTTCGGTGGAGCTCCCTTTTGGCGCCACGAAACGTGTAAGGAATGCGCCGCAGTTTGCGGCGGGGGCGCATGCGAACGTGGCCACTGGGGCCTTCGATGGAGCTCCCTGTGGGCTACGGAACGTGTGAGGGGCGCGCCGGGTGTCGCGGCGGTGACGCTTGCTAACGTGACCACTGGGGCCTTCGGTGGAGCTCCGTATGTGTCCACGAAGCGTGTGAGGGGTGCGCCGAAGTTTGCAGCGGGGGCGCATGCCAACGTGGCCACTGGGGCCTTCGGTGAAGCTTCCTTTGGGGCCGCGAAACTTGTGGGGTGCACGTGGCCACTGGGGCGATCGGTTGAGCTCCCTACGGGGCCACGAAGCTTGTGAGGGGTGCGCTGACTCGGGCGCGGCGGGAAAGCATGCGAACGTGGCCATTGGGGCCCTCGGTGGGGCTCCCTATGGGTCCACGCAACGCTCGATCGGTGCGCCGATTTTTGCGGCGGGGGCGCATGCCAACGTGGCCATTGGGGCGCCTTAGGTGGAGCTCCGTATGGGGCCACGAGGCGCGTGAGGGCTGCGCCAAATATTAGCAGCGAACACGTATTCGAACGTGGCCACTGGTGCCTTCAGTGGAGCTTCCTTTGGGGCCACGAAACGTTTGAGGAGTGCGCCAAAGTTGCGGCGAGGACGCATGCGAACGTGGCCATTGGGGCCTTCGATGGAGCTCCCTGTGGGGCCACGGAACGTGTGAGGGGCGCGCCCGGTTTCGCGGCGGTGACGCTTGCTAACGTGACCACTGGGGCCTTCGGTGGAGCTCCGTATGTGTCCACGAAGCGTGTGAGGGTTGCGCCGAAGTTTGCAGCGGGGGCGCATGCCAACGTGGCCACTGGGGCCTTCGGTGAAGCTTCCTTTGGGGCCGCGAAACGTTTGAGGAGTGCGCCGAGGTTGCGGCGGGGGCGCGCGCGAACGTGGCCATTGGGGCCGTCTGTGGAGGCCCCCTGGGGGCCCACAAGACGTTTGAGGTGTGCGCCGATTCGGGCGCGGTGGGGACTCATGCGCACGTGGCAACCAGGGCCTTAGGTGGAGTCCCCAATGGGGCCACGAAACGCGTGAGGGGTGCCCCGAAATTTGCAGCGGGGACGCATGCCAACGTGGCCACATGGGGCCTTCGGTGGAGCTCCCTACGGGGTCACGGAGCTTGTGAGGAGTGCGCTGGAGATTTTAGCGGGGACGCATGCGAACGTGGCCATTGGGGCCTTCGGCGGGGCTCCCTATGGGGAGGGGTGCGCCGAAGATTGCCGCGGAAGCGCATGCAAACGTGTCTATTGCGGCCTTCGGTGGAGCTCCCCATGGGGCCGCGAAACGGACGGGAGATACTCCGAAGATTGAGGCGGGGACGCATGCCAACGTAGCCTCTGGGGCCGTCGGTGGAGCTCCCTATGGGGCCACGAAGCGTGCGAGGGGTGCGCAAGAGCTTGCGGTGGGGACGCATGCGTTCGTGGCCATCTGGGCCTTCGGTGGAGCTCTTGCTGGGGCCACGAAGCTTGTGAGGGGGACGGCGGCTTGGGCTGGAGACGCATGCGAACGTGGCCACTGGGGGCCTTCGGTGGAGCTCCCTGTGGGGCCGAGGGACGAGTGAGGGTGCGCCGAAGTTTGCGGCGGGGACGCGCGCGGACTTGGCCACTTGGGCCTTCGGTGAAGCTCCCTATGAGGCCACGAAGCGTGCGAGGGGTGCGCATACGGCAACTTGCGAGGGTTGCGTAGGAGTTTGCGGTGGGCACGCATGCGAACGTGGCCTCTGGTACCTTATGGGTGGAGCTCCATATGGGGCCATGAAGCGTGTGAGGGGTGCGCCAAAGATTGCAGCGAAGACGCATGCGAACGTGGCCACAGGAGGCCTTCAGTGGAGCTCTATAGACAGCCATGAAGCGTATGAGGGGTACTATGCCGAAATGTGTTGCGGGGACGCATGCGCACAAGGTCACTGAGGGCCTTTGGTGGAGTTCCATATGGGGTCACGAAGTGTGTAAGGTGTGTGCCGACATGTGCGGCGGGGACTCAAGCGCACGTGGCCACTGGGGACCGTTGGTGGAGCTCCTTATGGGGCCACGAAGTGTGTGAGGGGTGTGCCGACATGTGCGGCGGGGACTCATGCGCACGTGGCCACTGGGGGCCTTTGGTGGAGCTCCATATGGGGCCACGAAGTGTGTGTGTGTGTGTGTGTCGTGTGTGAGGGGTGTGTCGGACATGATCGGCGGGGACGCAGGCGCACGTTGCAGCAGGGGCCTCCGGTGGAGCTCCGAAAGTTACCACGAATCGTGTGCGGCGGGGACCCTTGCGAACATCGCCTTTTGGGCTTGAGGGGGAGGTTCATATTGGGCCACGAAGCGTGTGATGG
>CAUYUJ010015191.1:104875-109875 GCA_963575745.1 Prorocentrum cordatum | reverse complement strand
TACTGCGCTCACCTAGGTCTAGTTCGCCGGCTACCGCGCCTACGTCGGAACATGTTTGATATGCCGCATTGCTACCATCCAAACGCTACGATTTAAGACGATCCAGGTTTGCCGAACTCCATAACGATGAAAGAAATGGAGGTGGGAGGATAGGGAGACACAGGGAGGGGGAGGGGCATGAGAAGAACACGGATGGAGATGGAGGGAACGGAGAGAGGAGAGTGGAAAGAGGGAAGAAGGGAGGGAGGGCAGGGGGGGGGAGGGGGAGAGGAGCAGGGAGGGAGAATGGGGGAGGAAGCGGATGAGCGAGGCTGCATTGCTCGACGGCTGCATTGCCAAATCGGTCCCTCAGGCTGAAGCACCTCGGGGAGGAGGAGGAGGAGGAGGAGGAGGAGGAGGAGGAGGAGGCGCAGGAGGATGCGGAGGAGGAGGAGGAGGCGGAGGAGGAGGAGCAGGAGGAGGAGGAGGAGGAGGAGGAGGAGGAGGAGGAGGACGGGGGCGGCATCGAGGCGTAGGAGGAGGAAGGAGGAGGGAGGGAAGGCCCTGGATGAGGAGGAGGGTGGAGAAGGGAAATGAGAAGTGGTGTATCGGCGTGTCCGCCGAGAGTCGCTACGCGGCCTGCCGCCTCGGTTGACAGCCATGTGGACACCTCGGGCCCCCCCCGCCTCGAGGCCGTCGACGGCCGCCAGGATGAGGCCCACGGGATCGCTGCGCGCCGCAGTGGGGCTCACCGCTGCCCGTGGCCCAGTGCCCTCCGCTCTGGGCTCGCTGCGCCGCCGCCGCCGCGCCGCGCCGTCGCAGGCGGCCTCCCCGCCGCGAGCTGGGCCGTCGGCCCTGCCGTCGTCGAGGGAGGCGGCGCCCTCGTCGCCGCCGCGGCCGCCTCCGCGGCCGCCCGCTGGGCGCCGCGGCTGCCGAGGGGGGGGTGCGGGTGCAGGCGGCGCCGCCTGCCAGACAGAGTCGGCAGCGGCTGCTGGGGAGCAGCTCAGCTCCTCTGCCGCGGGAGTGGCCTGCAGCAGGCTGCCGGCAGCACGAGCCACCAGCAGGCGCACTGCCCTCGCGCGAGCGGTTTCCGGCCAGCCGCTGGCCGCGGCAGCCGCCATCAGCACCCCCCGCGTGCCGCCCCAGCTCAGAGGGAAAGGCAGCGATTCTGCTACCCTCGCCTCGTTTTCGCCATTCTGGGCCTCTGGGAGGCCCTCGTCGTCGTCGCTGGATTCGCCTCGGAATCCTGGTCCGAAAGCACTCCGGGAGAGGTCCGTGGAATAGCGGTATCGTCGGCTACCCGCATGAGTGACCTGTCGCTGGAGTGACCTTTGGTGCTGGCACACTGGGGCCCCTAGAAGATTGAACGCGATGCGACAGCAGCGTCCTGCGCGCTCGGGTTGGCCTCCCCGCGGCCCCCGAAAGTCGCGCACCAAAGGTCACTCTTACCTAGGATCACTCTTGCCTGTAGCCGATCGCAGAGGAAGAGGTAGAGAGCGGATGTGTAGGAGGAGGGGGAGAGGGAGGGGGGGAGGAGGAGGACGAGGAGGAGGAGGAGGAGGAGGAGGAGGAGGAGGAGGAGGAGCAGCAGGAGGAGGAGGAGGAGGAGGAGGAGGAGGACTACCAAGTTCGATGTAGGCTTTAAGGGTACCTAGCCCATGTTGGAGGATCAAGCGGCCGTCGGAGAAATACTGGTGCCTGCGAATTTGCAGGAAAGTCTGAATCCAGTATTCGGCCCAGAGCAGGGCCCATGTTCAAAGTCGGAGGCATGGCAGAAAGCTATCCACCAGTGGCTGGTCCTTGGGGGGAAGTACCCATACTCACCTTTTACTTGCCAGCGGTCGAGATGGAACCCGTCCCGGTGATCCCTGTGATAGGTTTCGGCAGTACCTCGGGAAGTACATTTTTGGGGCACCTCCTTGGGTACATCATTCGGTGCCTCCTCTGGTACATTATTGGGTATGTTCTTGCGTTCATCCTTGGGTACCTCCTCGGGCACCTCCTCTTCGGGTACCTCCTTGGGTACCTACCTCACTGGGTACTTCCTTCGGTACCTCCTCAAGTATCTCCTTGGGTGCCTCCTTGGATACCACCTTGGGTACCATCATCATCATCAGCATCATCATCACCACCATCATCATCATCATCATCATCATCATCATCATCATCATCATCAGCATCATCATCATCATCATCATCACCATAATCATCATCATCATCATCATCATCATCATCATCACCATCATCACCATCATCATCATCATCATCATCATCATCATCATCATCATCGTCATCGTCATCGTCATCATCATCATCATCATCATCATCATCATCGTCATCGCCATCGCCATCGCCATCGTCATCGTCTTCGTCAAAACCGTTTCACCATCATTGTCATCCTGATGCCCGTCATCCTCATCCTCGCACTCGCCCTCCTAATCTGGGCCGACGGCCGAGGGCGGGGAGGCGGGACTGCTCATTGGACTGCTGAAGTGGTGAGGGACCCCTCGGGGCGTAGACCGCCCCACCGCGAGCGCCACCCCTCCGAGGGACTTAAGGCTTAAGGGCCAACGCAGTCGGGGTCGGCGGGCCAGCGCCCCAGGTGGGGGGACGCCTGCATGCTCGTCCGCGCCAACCGGCCCCTGGCCGCCCTTCCCTGGCCGGCGCCCAGGGGGGGCGCCGTGCAGGCCGGGCAAGCTCGGCGGCACTGCGTTCCCCCCAGGGCCCTGCCCTAACACTGGGCAAGCCCCGCAGCCCCCCACCGTCGAGCGGCCTGCAGAAGGCGGGACAGGCCACCAGAGCGGTCGGGCGGGCTGGGCTGGTTCGGCCTGCGCAGGAGCCCACTGGCAACCCGCGGGTCCCAGCGCGGCCCAGTGGGGGGGGATGGAGGGAGAGAGGGGGGAAACAGCGGGGGAGGGTAAGAGGAAAGGCGCCTCGCCCATCAGCGGTCACAGTGCCGGGCTGGGGTCCTGCGCGCGGCGCGCTCCGAGGCGGGGAAGGAGGACAAGGGTGACGGTTAGCGAGGAGGAGGAGGAGAAGGAGGAGGAGGAGGAGGAGGAGGAGGAGGGCGGGGTGGGGCAACAAGATGGGCAGGGGCAGGAGAGAGGCGGCATCGGTGGCGATGATCCCAGGCCCATCGCCCCAGCCTCCCACCACCCCAAGCAATCGCGCCGGGCTGTTTCGGGGCAGTCGGGCGGGCAGGGCAGGCAAGGCAGGAGGCCTCGGCTCGAGGTGCCCCGGCCCGTCCTCTCAGAACCCACCACCCAAAACAGCCGCCCCAGTCGACGGGGGGCTGGCTCCTCTGCCAGCACGCGCCAGAGCGGCGCCGGAGCAAACCCGCCTCCCGGAGAAAGGCTCCAAGGGGGGGGGGCACCCGGGAGGGCCCCAGAGAACCTGGGAAGGTCCCAGACGCACAAGCTTGTAATTCAGGCGCCTTCGGGCCCCCAGGGACGCTCCCGGGGGCAATCCGGCGGCTCCAGGAAGCACCCAGAGGGCCCCCAAAAATCAAAGAAAAAACCCAGACGCGACAACCAGCCAGTCTGGGAGTTGTCTGGGATTTTTGGTGGCCCCCCCGAGGCCCCAGCAAGCCACCTGGAAGCCCCAGGGGCCGCACCTGGTGACCCGAAAGAGGCTTCCAGAAGGAGGGATAGTGCAATCGAGAGGCTCCAGAAAGCACACGGCGGGCCCCCCCAAATCCCAGAAATATCTCACACGCCGCAACCAGCCAGTCTGGGATTTGCCTGAGTTTTTGGGTGGCCTCCCCGATACCCCCACAAGCCTTGCAGAAACCCCAGTGGCCGCCCCAAAGGCCACCCCAGGAGGAGGAGGAGGAGGAGGAGGAGGAGGAGGAGGAGGAGGAGGAGGAGGAGGATAGGGGAAGGAGGAGGAGGAGGAGGAGGAGATGGAGGAGGAGGCGGCGGAGGAGGAGGAGGAGGAGCAGGGAGAGCAGGCGCAGGAGGGAAGCGGGATGGGGGATGGGGAGGATGAAGAGGAGGCGAGGACGATGGAGGAGAGGATCGAGAAGGGCTCATCCCCCTCCTCCCTATCTTTCTTCTTTTGTTGGTCTCAGAGTACTGCTCACCTGCTTTTCAGATTCCTTCCTACCCCTCTTCCCTCGCTCTTCCTTGATCATCAGAATCACCATCTCTGGTTCCTCCGGTTCGATTCATGCCATTCGGATTATTCTCGCCCTTCGTTCGCCCCATTCCCTCCTCCTTGTCATTGTGAGTTTCATCCTCCGCCTCCCCTCGCGCTCGCAGGTCAACATCATCTCGGGTGGCCACGACCCGACGCACCTCCTCGGCCCTTTCACACTTCTCTGGCGCGTTGGGACTTCTTGGGGGGGGGGGGGTAGCATGCATTCCAGATTCGAATACGAACGATTGCGCACAAGATCTAACAATAACTTAGAGGAGGGCGGGAGGAAATGATTGAGAAGGGACTGGAGGAAGGGCTCAGCGGGAACAGTCGGGCCTCCACTCGTGATTTTAGCTTCCTCCCTCCCCGCTGGGAACCCCCGGGCTTCTCCAGGCGCCTGCCGAGGCTGGGGACGCCCCAGAAGCACCCAAATGGCTACGCACATTGAATGGTGGATTTTCCTTCTTCTGCAGCCCATCCGTGCGCGACCTCACATTCAATTCACAAGAGAAAGGATGTTGATATTGTTTTGCCCGGCTCAATGTTTGCGGACATCGCCAGCAGAACTGAGGAATGCCCACCGCGGCTCGGCAAGATGCGGTAACCGAAGGGGCAGCGCCGAGACTGCAGCCTTTCCTCATCCGCCCTGCCTCCGCACATCTTCACCCGTCTCCCGCCCTGCGTCTCGCCTGACCCGGCTGGACAACCATTCAACGCGAATGCTACGCTTCTCTCTCCACGGATTCAGCCCGAGCCGGGTCATGTTCCTCTCATGTGTTGTTCTCTTTTCCGGTGAACGTATGGAATGTCCAGAGTTGCTTATGTATATGCTTAGCCCCAGCGGACCGATGTTTCCGACATTCATGTTCCAGCTTAAGCGATGG
>CAUYUJ010015191.1:69875-102375 GCA_963575745.1 Prorocentrum cordatum | reverse complement strand
GCCAGCGCCGCGCACTCTGCGGGCCTCCCCGCGGGCGCCGCAGCGCCGACGGGCGCGAACGAGAGCGCCGGGGCGGGGGCCGCCCGCGAGCAGGCGGCCTCCAAGGCCTCGGGGGCCTCGGGAAGCAGAGCTCCGAGGGCGTGATTTTGGTCTCTTCAGGATTTCGGGAGGGGGAGGGGACGGGAGGAGGAGGAGGAGGAGGAGGAGGAGGAGGAGGAAGAGGAGGAGGAGGAGGAGGAGGAGGAGGAGTTGGAGGAGGAGGAGGAGGAAGAATGCCGCAGCTTGCAGCAAAGGTCGGTCTAACGTACAAGGAGGAGGAAGAGGAGGAGAATCGGCTTTGCATGGCCTGATCTCCTAGGATTGGATTTTTCAATCCAGTGCTTTTCTCCAACATTTCGGCCTCCGTGGCCCGTCATCGGGCCCCAGGACCATCCAAAATGGATCCTGGACGCGAAACTGGACCCAGGGAAGGGGTCGGGAGCTCTGGGGCCGCGGATTGAACAAATCATGTCGGAGGATGTCTGGGGACGGGGGTCAATGCAAACGGGGGTCTTGCAGGATCCTGCAGAGCCAGGGGTGCATTGACCCAGGCTAGCGCGCAGGATCATTTAAGATTTTGCGGGATCCTGCAAAGCCTGACTGACCCGGGTTGGCTTTGACCCGGATCAGTGGAAGCCCGAAGGCCGACGACGACGGGCCCTTCTTCATGAAGCTCGGCTTCCTCGGCAGCCAGGGGCAACGACACAGGGGGGCCCAGAGGGGGGGAGCGTCGACAACCCCCAGTGGCCCATTCAATCGCCGATAGGGGCTCATCGCCGAGGCATCGGCGGTGCATCGCCGCTTCCAAGCAAATGTCCCTGCCATAGCCAGTCCCGCCCCCCCCCCCCCCCTGCTATCGTTGCCCCCCAGGCAGGGTCGTGGCCCTGCTCGTTGCCTTCCAGCTCCTCGCCGCGGTCGCGTTCGAGTGGTCGCACCAGCAGTGGTCGGGCGTGGACGTGAACGAGCCACTGCCTTCGGTGCCGGAGGGGCAGCGCCCCAGCGTCGACGGGCTCTTCACGGGCTTCCGCCACCTGGCGGCGCCGTACTTCTCGGACCGCAGGAACACCAAGGGCCGCGTTTGCTGCTACACGATCGTGGCCCTTGGGCTTCTGGGGCTTTTCCTGGCGTACGTCCACAACGCATGGCACAAGGATTGGTGGGACCTGTTCCAGAAGGGCGACTCCTCGAGGTTCCCGAGCCTGATGGGGATCTACATCGTTATCGTCGTGGCCGTTGTGCTTACGAGGGTGTACGTGGCATACGTGCGGTCGTGGCTCTACATTGATTGGCGAGAGCACATGACCCAGCGCTTGGCGCAGAGGTGGCTCGTTGGCCACACGCACTTTCTCATGCAGGTCGGCCCACAGTCCCGCCAGCATGTGCAACGCGTGGACAATCCGGACCAGCGGCTGCAAGAGGACGTAAACCTCTTCGTAAGTTCGGCCCTGGACATTTGTCCCAATTTCTTGAACTCAGCGGGCAGCCTTTTCGTCTTCGTGCCCGTTGTCCTGAACAACGAGCCAGAGTCGGCCTTCGGGGTCCCTGGCGTCCACTTCCCTGGCTGGCTGCTAGCCATGGCTGTTGCATACTCCTTCATTGGCGGGATGTGCACGCACTTGATCGGATGGCCTATGATCACCTATAGCTTCGCTCGGCAGCGCTACGAGGCTGACTTCCGAAACCTCGCCATACACATCCGGGACAATTCCCAGAGCGTTGCGCTTTACAATTCGGAAGCCACCGAGAGGAGCGGCCTGCAGCGGCAGTTTGACCGCATCAAGCTGGTGCAGTGGAGACAAATGATATTGGAGAAGCGCCTCGCCTTCTTCACCAGTGCGTACGACTACGTCCAGTTCCTGGTCCCCTTCTTCATACTCGCGCCGAGCTACTTCAAGAAGGAGATATCGTTGGGGGACCTGTTCCAGCTGACCGGAGCGATCGGCAGCGTCGCCAACTCCTTCGACTGGTTCGCGGCGACGGCGCAGAAGGGGGTGGGGCAAGGATGGCGGCCATCTAAATGGTGGCTTCTCAGCGGCCCTCCGGCCTTCTGGGAGGCCTCTTTTCAGAGATCTCCCAGCACTCCCGAGAGACCCCTGCCTGCCAAGATGGCCGGCCCCGCTTCGCTCCACCCCTTTTGGGCTACGCGTAACGGGGGGGCGAACAGATGGGGGGGGCAGCGAGGGTTGCAGAAAAGGTGCCCTTGGGGGGCCCCTAGAGGGGCCCTTCCAGGCCCCGAAAGGGGAGCTTTAGGACCCGAGAAGGGCACCTTTCTCCCCGCCCGATGTGTCTCCCCCCATCAAGCTTTGCCCAACCCTGACGCGTCCGATCTGGAGGACCCTCTTAGAACTTATCACCCACGTTTCGCCACGGCAGCACTGCCACTCAGCACCGCTCACCACCTCGCCCTTCACTGAGCGGCGCTGAGCGCTGCTGCGCGGTGTAGGTTTCCAGGTCGTTTCCCATGGTTTCCTAACACATAACACGCCCTGGGAGGAGAAGGAAGAGGAGGAGGAGGAGGCGGAGGGGGAGGAGGAGGAGGACGAGAGGAAGGAGGAGGATGAGGATGAGGAGGATGAGGAGGAGGAGGAGGAGGGGGAGGAGGAGGAGAAGGAGGAGGAGGAGGAGGAGGAGGAGTGGCGCGTGCTGCCAAGGTTCATGCGCATCTACGGGCCTCTCTCCGACTGGCGGGCCACCGCGGACCGTCTGCTGTCCTTCGAGAGGCGGTGACGACGACGAGACCGAGGGCGACGACGGCACGGCTGGCGACGACGACGAGGACGAGGACGACGCTGACGGCGACGATGACGACGACATCGACGACGATGCCAGCGTCGACGACGACCACAAGGACGAGGACGAGGACGGCGACGACGACGAAGAGGATGAGGTCGAGGACGACGACGACGACGACGACGACGGCGACAACAACGACGACCCCGGCGCCAGCGACGACAACGACCCCGACGACAATAACAGCGCTGGCGCCAACGACGACAACGACGACGACGGCGACGGCGACGGCGACGACGACGACGAGGACGAGGACGATGACGACGAGCACGAGGACGATGACGAGGACAATGACAAGGACGAGGAGGGCGACGACGACGACGGCGATGACGACGACGACGACGCGGACGAGGACGAGGACATGGACGAGGACGAGGATGACGGCGCTGGCGGCAACGGCGACGACGACTGGCGATGCCGACAACGTCAGCGACGACAACGACGACGACGACCCAGCTTGCGACGACGACAACGACGACGGCGGCGACGACGACGACGACGACGGCGGCAACGACGACGACGAGGACGACGACGCTGACGCCAGCGACATCGGCGACAACGGCGACGCTGACGAGGGCAACGCGAGCGACGACGATTAGGTCGACGACAACGACGACGACGCCGGCGACGACGACGACGACGACGAGAGGGCCATTGTGGACGTGCACGCGCAGTCCGCACGCGGGAAGCCTGCCAGGGCCAGTGTGGGGCTAAAGCGCGACGGGCCGGACGACGCCGGCGGCGCTGGCGGCGACGACGACGACGCTGGCGACGACGACGATCACGACTGAGACGACAACGAGGACGACGACGCCGACGGAAACGACGACGACGACGCAAGCGATGACGCCGGCGACGACGACGTCGACGAACAGGACTGCGTCAACTACGATGCTGGCGACGACGACGACGACGCTGGCGCCAGCGACAGCGGCGACAACGGCGACGCCAGCGACGACGACACCGGCATCGACGGCGACGACGTTGACGACGAGGACTACGTCAACGACCATGTTGGTGACGACGACGACGATACTGGAGACGACGACGAGGACGCCGTTGACGACGCAAGCGTTGGCGCCAGCGACGACGACGACGCTGGCGATGACGACGACGACGCCGTCCATGACGACGAGTGGGACGACCACGACGCTGGTGTCGTCGCCAGCGCCAGCGACAACGAGAACGACGCTTGCGACGACGACGACGACGATGCTGCAGACGACGACTATGGCGACGACGACGACGGAGCTGGCGACGTCGACGAGGACGAGGACGATCGACGGTGACGACGCCAGCGACGACTACGCCGACGACGACGAACGACGACGACGACGACGATGTGGACGACGCCGACGACACCAGCGGTGACGACGACGAAGACGACGACGACGACGTTGGCGACGACGGCGACGACGACAACGGCGACGACGACGACGACGACGACGACGACGACGACGACGACGACGATGAGAGGGCCATTCTGGACGTGCACGCGCAGTCCGCACGCGGGAAGCCTGCCAGGGCCAGTGTGGGGCTAGAGCGCGACGGGCCGGAGCGCCCAGCTCTGGAGCAGGCCAGCGAGCCCGGCTGGCTGCGTGCCGACATCGCGCGGGTGGACTTGCCGAGCGGGGAGACGCTCTGGCGCGACGTAAGCATCGCTGTGAAGGCGAGCATCGCGAGGACGTCGACGTTGTCGTCGTGTCGTTCGTTTCGGGGGGTTCTCGCCGCCAGGGCTCGGCGCGGCTCGCATCTTTTGCCGGGAAGTAGCCCAGGAGGGGTTCCAGGACCAGTTTCGCGGGGATTCTTGGTTTTCGGGGGGGAGGAGGGCGTTCGTCTAAGAAGGCCGGATGCTCCACAGGAGGCCTTCCAAGAAAGCTTCGCGGAGGGCAGGAGGGCTTCTGAGACGCCGCGTTACCTCCACAGAGGGCCACCGCCTCGCCCGCCTTGCTTGAAGCCGGGCATGTCCCTCTACAGGAGGAATCTTCAAACACAGTTTTCGAAAATGGGGACGATTCGTTTACTCTTGAAACAAAAAGATATCAATGTTTCTTTACTTTTTCAACCAAAAAACATCAGCTTTACAATCTGCCTTGAATATTACGGAGTATTCGTCCACAGCCGTCTGTAGGAGGGCATGCCCGACTTAAGCCTTGCTGCGCGCCGCCGCTGAAGGCGGGGCAGCGGCTGCTCATCTCGGGCCCAGAGGGCACCGGCAAGAGCGTCCTCTTCAAGGCCCTGGCCGGCATCTGGCCGCACACCGCGGGCAGCCGCGTGCACCTCCCCGCGCGCTCGTCCGAGGTGCTCTTCGTCCCGCAGCGGCCCGCGCTGCCCAAGCGCTGCACCCTGGCGGAGGCCCTCGCCTACCCGGAGGCCGCGGGCACGTACAGGGAGGAGGCCCTGCTACAGGCCTCGGACCAGGAAAACCAGCATAAACATACACTGTCGGCGCTCCGTGCGGATTCCTTGGGTCCGCGCTGGGCCCCCCCCCGGCAGCGCCTCGGGCGCCGCCCCTGGCGCGCTCCGCGCGCCAGGGAGGGGGTCCAGCGCAGATCCGTGAAATCCACGCGGAGCGCCAAGAGTTTATGTCAGTTCAGTGTTTCTTCTTCGAAGGCCCTGTGCGACGTCCGGCTGGAGGAGCTGGCGGCGGACGCGCCGCTGTCCGACGAAAGCACGGCGCCGGGCGACGCGAAAGTCGCGCCGCCGCGGGACGGCCTCGAGCAGGAGCACGCCGGCACGGGGCCCGAGAAGGTCGGGTTGCGCGCGCTGCGGCAGGTGGACGAGTGGAGCTCCCGACTGTCCCCAGGGCAGCAGCAGCGGCTCGCATTCGGGCACGCGCTGCTGCGGAAGCCCAGGGTGCTCTTTCTGGACGAGGCGACCAGCAACGTGAGCAAGCAGGCGGCCCTCGAGCTGTACGAGACGGCGACGAGGCAGCTCGACGGGGTCACGATCGTCTCGATCTCGCACGACGTGGCGACCCTGGAGCCCCTGCACGACGTGCACGTCGCCGTCAAGGGCGAGGGCGCGGAGAAGGAGCTGGTGGTGCTCAAGGGGGACTCGCTCGCCTCGAGCTCGTCGGGTGCCGTGGTGAGGTAGCAGGGGCGCGGATCGCGGCCCGACCTGCGCGTCGCTTGCAGGCCGTTAGTCCGCGTGCACCAGCGGCGTGCGGTGCCCGCCAGCGGCCGAGCGCCTCGGGACTGGGAGGGTCCGCGTGGCCGCGGACCCCGGCGCGGGCGCGCCAGAAGCGAGAGTGCAGCCGCTGACGCCGCCCCCCTGGTCCTGACTCCCGCCTCTCCCGTCGCCGCTCCCAGCGCGGCTCCTGCCCCTCGCCATCGGCTGCCCAGCTTCGCGCGCGTTCGCACGCCGTGGGCTCCAGGTCCCAGACCTCCTCCACCTCCTCCTCCCTCTCCTCCTCCTCCTCCTCCTCCTCCTCCTCCTCCTCCTCCTCCTCTACCACGGCCGTTCTTCGCTCGGTCTGCGGAGATGCCGCGCGCGGCATCGCACGAGAGGCCCCGCGTGCCGAGCATGGCGGGAGCTCGCGCTGCTGCGGCGCGGCATGCGGCAGCTCCCGGGCCGTCGGCATGCGGGGAGGCGCGGGCGGCCCGCGAGGTACCCCGCCCCTGGAGGCAGAGCGGCAGCCCGGCGGCAGCGAGTCCTCCCGTGCCTCGGCGACGGCAGCACCAGTCGCTGGGCCCAGGAGGCGTTGGACGGCACCTGCCGCAGGCTAGAGCCCCAGATGCCCCTCGAGCCATGGTGAGATCGCGACGGGAGGCGTCTCGCTGTCTTCGACCTCGGGGGGCCTTCCCGGACCTCGGGGCCGTCAAGGTATGACTCTGGATGAGGAGCCCTTCTGAGGGAAGGGGTCCAGACCTATGGGTGTCGGCGTCGTGAAAGAATCACGACGTCGAGGGGCCGGAATCGTCGTTGGGCCCAGGAGGCCTTGGACGTCACCCGGCGCAAGCCAGAGCAGCGGCGCGCTTGCGTCGCGCGCCAGGGGGGGGATTGGCGGCGCGCGCACGAGGGTTTGTGTTCGCGAGAGGGGGGGGTCTTCTGAGAAGGCGAGGCGCCTCCTCAGAAGGGCTCTCCGAACCTGCCATCGTCTTGGGCTGGGTGCGAGAGCAGCCCGCGTGGTCGCCCAGTGGCACCGTCAAATCGCACTCCCTAGCCGCCTTCTCTCGCAGGCCCGGGCTGCAGTGGCCGGCGGGGGGCGAGCCCCCGCCAGCTCCCGCCACCTCGCCAGGCACCGGGCAGCGTGCCACTGCCGTTCCCTGGCGGCCGCTTGGGCAGGGCCTGCGCGGCGGCGCCCAAGGGCACCCTCTGCGCGACGGCCCCCCCCCACACCACAGACACTCTGGTTGCCAGCTCCGAGGCTGCCCGGCGGCGAAGCACGAAGCCTCCTGCACAGGCGCGTGCCACGCAGAGGTTCCCTGTGGAGCGCGACGCTGCGTCGCGGTGTGCCTTTCGCGGTGTACATGAGGTGCGCGCCTCCGGCGTTTCCCCAGGGGCCGCTGACGCGGGGTCCGCCTGATGGTGCCTCGTCGGACACCAAATGACGAGCCAGCAACACACACCCATACCCATAGGGGGATCGGAGAGGGCTGTGGGTGCGTGTTGTCGGATGGGGGTCCCCGCTCGAACGGGAGCGTTCCCCAGGGTCCGACAACCCGCACCCATACTTATAGCCAGTCCTCCTCCCAACGACCCCCCTATGGGTATGGGTGCGTGTCGCCCGTTCGTCACACCAAAGGCGTTGCACACGTTGGTGGGCGGTGGGCTTCCTCTCGAAAACTTCGCGGCGCCTTGCCGTTCGGAAGAGGCAGGTGGCCTTGCTGGCGGTGGCGGGGTTGTCCGCGCAACAACACTGTTCGTGACTTGTTGTCTGGCCCGCCTCGGAGTCGCACCTCGCGGACGTGCAGGCCCTCGTTGAGTATGGTCATTGTATTTGCCGCCGCTGCCACTGCCTCACGACTGTCAGTCATCAGGAGGGGAAAAAACACACAGACACAATTAATCGTCGATCCCCAGGAAAATATGGGAAAATCTGGGAAGTGGTGGGGAAGACAAAAACCCAGAAAATATACGAAAATATGGGAATATGTTTATTTGTGTGTATTTATTTGTGTGTCCCAGGGCCCCTTCAAGTATGGCCATTGTATTTGCCGCCGTTGCCACTGTCTCACGACTGTCAGTCATCCTGCGCCACATCTCAAAGTTTTGCCGCCCACGTCTCTGTCTTGCCACCGCGGTTGCCAGAGACAGCCTGGAAGGGTCGAACAGCTCGTCATCCGTCGCGCGGAACCGAGGCCAAGGGCTCCAACAAACGGTATAGGTGACACTCGTATTAAGTACGACCCATGCTCTTTATATGAGGGCCCCTATTGTTCGTTGGGTCACCGATCGCGTTGCACTACTCGCAAGGAGCCTACGCGCAAACGTGAGAAAACAAAAACATGCGGTTGCCTCGATGTAATGTATCGTGAATTCCCGGAGCGGATCCGGGCCATTTGCGAGTAGTTCTTTTGCGAGCAGTGGAACGCGCGGGCTCTGCACCTTGGCATTGCCACCGGTCGGGGTGTCTCCGTGGGGCCTACGGCCTGCGGCGCCGGGGACCAATGTTCGGAGGTGGATAGACCTCCTACCCTGACACGTCGATCGAGGAATTGGCCGTTTTCGGTTCGCGAGAGAGCGCCGCGGCGGTCATTTTTGCAGGTCCAGGTCTGTCGGTTTCGGTCCTCGGCCGTTTTCGCTAAGGGGAGGTTTGATAAAGGGAGGTTTGTCCACCGCCGAAGTGTGCCCGATCCGCCTTCTTGCGGCCCCGCTGGGATTGCCACTGCAGGGGGGGGCACGGCCCCAGCATGCGCCAACAGGCTGAGCACAAAATCTCGGGACCCCCTGAGCACAAACTCTACTTTGTCATGTGCTGATCTGCTTCTTCCGGCCAACGTGTACTGCCCACCAAAGGCCTTGGGAGATCGTGCCCCCAGTCGGCGGATGCCTCCCGATCCCTGCCCAACCTGTCTGTTCCTTGGGCGCTTTCCCGGCCGCAGCCTCCAGGTGGGTCCGGCCGTGGCGATGGGCTCGTCGCCGCGGCCTCGTGCGAGAGCCCCCCCCCCAAAAGTCAGGAGGGGAAAGACACACACACACACAGACACAATGAATCGTCGATTCCCCAGAAAGTATACGGAAACATGGGAAGTGGGGGGGAAAGCAAGAACCCGGAAGATATAGTAAAATGTGGTGAATGGGTTGATTCGTGTGTATCTGTTTGTGTGTCCCAGGGCCCTTTCCAAAAGGGCGACAAGAGGAGGAGGAGGAGGAGGAAGAGGAGGAGGAGGAAGAGGAGGAGGACGGGCCCAGAGATCTCAAGAGTCTCGGTCCTCGCTCGCCCCCCGCCGAGAGCCGTGGCGCGGGCCCTCGGAGTGGCGCCGCCCGCGCCCCTCGCCCCCCAGAGACCCCGCGGTGCGGCAGGCTGCGAGGGCCCAGGCGCGGGCGGACCACGCGCTGCGCGGCGCCGGCCGCGGCCCCGCGCACGCCCGGGAGGGCGCCGCCCGGGCGCCTCGTCGCGGTGGCGTGGCCGGCAGCGGGCGGCTCCTCTGCCTCCTCCTCCTCCACCCCTCTCTCGTCCCTGCTCCTGCTCCTCCTTTCCCTCCCTCCCTCCTCCTTTCCCTCCCTCCCTCCCTCCCTCCCTCCGTCCTCCTCCTCCTCCTCCTCCTCCTCCTCCTCTCCTCCTCCTCCTTGAGTACGTGGGACTCCTCCTCCTCCTCCTCCTCCTTCTCCTCCTCCTCCTCCTCCTCCACCTCCTCTTCCTCCTCCTCCTCCTCCTCCTCCTCGTCCTCCCCTCCTCCCCCTCCTCCTCCTCTTCCTCGTCCTCCTCCTCCTCCTCCTCCTCCTCCTCCGCCTCACTTCTCCTCCTCCTTCTCCTCACTTCTCCTCCTCCTCCTCCTCCTCCTCATCCTCCTCATCCCTCTCCTGCTGCCTGAGCATGGGCACGAGCATGGGCCTGCAGAATGAGATGAGGGAGAGGAGCGGAGTGAGGAAGATGAGAGCAAACGAGGATGTGAGAGGAATTCGAGGAGGAGGGGGAGAAGAAGACGGGAGAGAGCAGGATGAGGAGGGATAACGGGAGAGGTTGAGGTGAAGTGAGGAGGGCGACGACCAGGACCATCAGAGCGTGGAGGAGGGTGGAGAAGGAGGGGTGAGAACACAAGGAGGGATAATGCTAAGGAGGACGAGGAGGGCGGAGGGAAGGCATGAAGAAAGGGAGGGAATTAGGAGGGAAGAGAGACAAGAGAGGGAGGGATGCATGCAGAGAGGGGTGGGGGAGGAGGAGGGGGAGGATCATGATAAGGAGGCGGAAAACGAGACACACCTCAGTGTACCTGTTCTCATGGCTCGGACATGAAACCCCGACGATCTTGGTGCGCGACAGCTTTCCTTGGCATGTGTCGGGCTGCGGGGGGGGACGAAGGGGGCGGGAGGGAGGGATGGAAAGAAGGGATGCGGCGATGAGAGGGAGTGAGTCTGGGGAAGGGGGAGGGAGCCTGGGGAGGGGGGGACTTGCCAGGGGGAGAAGCGAGGGGAGGGATTGCGAGGGGTGATAAGAGGGGATGGGGGGGGATCGAGATCTTGAGGCTACCGTGACCTCTTCGCCCTTCTGATCCTCGCGCCTCCTCCCTGCTCCGATTCCTCATTTCGTTTTCTTGCCTTCCCATTATTCTTCCCGTTGTGGTGCCTTCGTTCATGCGAACAGCAGTTGGATACGCATGTACAAAAATATGCGCATACTGGCTCCCCGTTGCCCCTGAACCAGTCCAGTTGTTCAATGGACCTGCTACATGTGGTACGCTGAGGTGTGTCACGGGGCAGGTTCTCCTGTTTTCGTGCTCTTTCCTGTCCTTCTCCTAAATCCTCCCCGCCTTCCTGTTATTAGTCTTCCTCCCCCCCTCCCCTCCCTCGCGTCCGTGTCCTCGCCCGGTGATGGTATTGCTGCCCCAGTCGCCTCAGCCTACCGTTCCTGTTTCTCCGCGTCGCCTCCCTCCCCGCCGTCTTCCTCGGTATCCTCGGCTTCCCGGCTTCCCCGTCGTCCCCTCCTCTCTCTCCTTCTCCCTCTGCCCCTCCTGTGCTCGTAGCATACATCTCTCTCTCTATATATATATATATATAAATATATAGATATATAGATGTGTATATGTATGCACATATGTATACATGTGTGAGCTTGCGCCTTATTGTTCCCCCGTCGTCGTCGTCGTCGTTGTCGTCGTTGTCGCTGCCGCCGTCGCCCTCGATGGAGGAGGATCCGGCAGCAGAGCATCACGTCTGGATCACCCGTGCTCCCGTCACTGTGGCCCCGACCTCCCATGCCAAGCCCAATTCTGTCTCGCCTGGCCTCTTCTGCCTCGCCCTGTCTTGACATGTGGTTCCCCCCTCCTTCTTCCGCGTCCTCATCCCACTCGCCTCTGGTTCTGATGTTGTTTCCTTTTCTCCTCCCGTATCCCTCTTCCCACCCACCTCCCCATTATTGGTGTTATGATCCTCCCTCCTTTTGTTTCTTGCCCCTGCCTGTCTAGTGCACAGGCATGCCTTTCTTGGCCTTTTCCCCGCATGCCTTTCTTTGCCTTTTCCCCCGGTCATGAAGCATAGACCCCACAACAACCCAAACAGCCATAAACGTCAGCACAATCAAAAAACATGACAAGCCGCCACCACATTGTTGACGCATTGTGCGATCACAGGGTGCACACGTTCCCGGTCTTACCGAAAATGGCGACATTGTAGAAGCACGTGGATTGTGTTGATTGTTATTTGTGTCCTACTCAAAAGCGGCGTTAACTGCAGTGGTCCCTGCGCCGATTAAAAAGCCCAATGACAGTCATTGGGAACCAGATGCTTTGTTGTCCAGCAAAGCCAACCATTTTGCTGGGACACTTACAATGTTTAAAAGCATGAGCTTCGCTTCCGAATTCTGGTCTGTTCTACGTGTTTCGAATTAGTAGTTTTTCTGTGTTGTATGAATGCTGTTTTGTTTTGTCTTCAGACTATGAAGCTTGAAACCTTAAAACCTCCAACAAACAGTCTAAGACACCAGAAACACAATACAACAATCCCAGGGCTCGGATAAGCACAGTAGCAGCGGTCGTGCAATTGCGAAAACAGAGTGTTCTCGCAGGGTCCATTGGTTCCTACATCATAAACAAACGTTTCATTGTAAACCAAGTGGGTTGTTTTGGTTGCTATTGGTACTCGTCCAGGCAAGCTTTCTCGCACGTCAGTGGTCTCTGTTGGAGCACCTGGTGTCAAGACGGCGCTTCTCATTACAAGCATATGGAAATGCAGTGCAAACGTATGGTTTTATAGAAGCACCACTATTCGTTGGCTGGGGACAAATAAAACCTGTAACAAGCATTGTGTTCAGCAGTTTCATGGTTGCCGTTGCGATTGGTGCATGGTAGCATGTGTGCACATTGCATGAGTATTGCTTCTTGGGTGTTCGGAATGTGATGATTCTTCAGGCTTGCGCCACATCCGCGGGCCCCTTAAATGCGTTCGAGCAAGACATGTCTGACGCTGTTGAAAGAGCAGGCGGACATGTCGGGTGCACAGAAGAAGCACAATTCATCGGGGGAGAGGCTCTGTCGGAAATGCGCGGAGGGGCGAGAGAACGAGGTGCGACGTGACGTGCGCGGCGTGCGAAGGAGCGTTCACGGACACGAAACATTTGCAGCAGCAACAGGTGGGGAATCATCAAAAGAGCGACAGGAGCGGCGCGTGCAAGAGAAGACTACCGAAGTCGGAGAGGTAGTTTGGCGTCTCGGAGCTCTCGTGGGCCGTCTTGGAGGCTTTTGGGGGGCCTTCTTGGCCCGTGTTTAGGCCCACTTGACTCCGGAAAAGTCCCGTGATGCGCTCGTGCCGGGCCCGTGGGGGGGCAAATCTCCGGTTTGAGGTCCCTGGGAGGGGATCTCTGGGGAGGCATATCGCAGGCTTCGTGGAGGTCGAAGTTCACTGATAGCCGTTTTGGGACCTCTTGGGGCCTCTTTTGGGTCTCTCGGACTCTCTTTGGAGGTCTTTTGGGAGTCTCTTGGGACCTTTCGGGCGGCTCGAGGGGTGTCCCAGGGCCAGGTGGGAGCGGAAGGCTCGGATTTTCGGTTCGGGCTCCGCCGCTGGGGCCCCTCTAGGAGCCGTCTTGGGAATGTTTTGGGCCGATTCGGGAGCCTCTGGGGCCGTCTTGGCGCCGTTTTGGGCCGTCTTGGGCGCCTTTTGGGACTCTTTTGGGACGTCATGGGATGGCCTTGGGGGCCTCTTAGACTGGCTGGAACTCTGCGCAGGCTGACAAGTCGTCGATGCTAAAAGTTTCCCCAGGGAAAATCGATGATTTTCGCTGCTTTGGACCTTTTTGGAGCGCCCCTTCGGGGCCTCTTGGAGCGTCTTGGAGGCATCGTGAGCTGTCTTGAGCCCATATTGGGGCATCTTGGAGCCACTGAAGGCCACGTGGAGGTCCTCTTGAGCCGTCGTGGTGCGTCCCGGGGCCATTTCGAGGCCACCGGAGGAGTCCCTGCAGGATTTTCGGGAGCGGATGACCCCCCCGGGGGAATCGAGGGAATAGGGGGAATCGGGGAATTTTTGCCTGACCCCCCCCCCTAGGTCCAAATCGACCGGACCGGGCTCCCGGGGGTGGGGTTTGGGGAGGGGGAAGATCTCACGCGCCGATGAACCCCAAGGTGTCGGCGGATTTGCCCCCCACCACCCACAGCAACATAATGATAAGCAACTGTAGCAAACTATGAAACCCAGTCGCAGCATACAAACGCACCCGTGCAATTGCGGAAGCACGTTGCTTCCACGTGGGTCACAACACAGTGGCGTCATTGTTCGACATCTAGGTTGTTTTGGTTGCTTGGTGCTACCAAAAGATTTGGAACAAAGCATCCTACGCGATCTTTGAGCAGGTACATCAGCTTTTGTAGTGGCCTCTGGCCAGTGCCGCCGATCCGGGGCGCTCCCGATGCTGATGGGGACGGATGACCGTGCATGCTGAAGATACAGCCTTCGTTCGGGACATCCTCATAAGATGAGCATGTGGAAATCGGTTGCGAAGCACCCACCCCCCGCCCGCTCCCTGCAGAGCGCTACAGTTCGACGGGTCCCGAGCACTGAATGGCGTCGGGAATGGCTCCCCCCCCTTGCAGAGCGAACTCCCCCCCCCCCGCTCCCGAGCACTGAATGGCGTCGGGAATGGCGTCCCCCCACCCTCCTCCCTTGCAGAGCGACCCCCCTCCCCCGGCTTCCGAGCACTGCATGGCGTCGGGAATGGTTGTCCCTTCCCACCCCCCCCTTGCAGAGCGACCTCCCCCAGGCTCCCAAGCATCGAATGGCGTCGGGAATGGCGCCCCCCCTCCTCCCTTGCAGAGCGACCCCCCTCCCCCGGTTTCCGAGCACTGCATGACGTCGGGAATGGCGGTCCCCTCCCACCTCCCTTGCAGAGCGACCCCCCCCAGGCTCCCAAGCATTGAATGGCGTCGGGAATGGCGCCCCCCCTCCCCCCTTGCAGAGCGACCCCCCCCCAGCTTCCGAGCACTGGATGGCGTCGGGGATGGCGTCCCTCCTACCCCCTCCCTTGCAGAGCGAAGCTTGAGCGAGCTCAAGTCCACGCTCTCAGAAACTCACCCGCCGGATTGGCGGATTTGGTCTCAAGGCGGATTCTCTAGCCAAATCAATGGCAATCATGTGGTGTTACAGCAAGACCATTCTTTTTTGTGTCGGCAACAAGTGAAACCTGTGAACACCATTGTGCTTCAGCCGTGTTATGGCTGCCTTTCTGCTGTTTCTGATTGTTATGATTTTCCTGGCTGTCCTGAGGTTTTGGACATCTGAAATCCTGACCCCACCGGCCAAAAGCCGAAAACTAATGCTACGTACGCTTGTTGTTATACTATCATTACTGGTGCTAGCTAGTACAACCACCACCTCAACCACTACCACGGCCACTCCTCCACCAGCACATCCCTGTCAGTGTCAGAGGTGGTGGCCATGGCTGTCGCGGAGGTGGCGGTGGTGATGGTAGTCGTAGCAGTGGTATAATGTGTTTTGAAAGCGGGCCGTAGAAGTAGGATAACCCCAGGTTCAGAGGACTTCGATCGAATTCAAATCGGGATTCCTTGATGTCTCAACGATGAAGCTCCAAACCACAATCAGCCATAATCAGCAAGACGGCGTCTCGAAAAGGAATGTCTAAGACCGCCATGGAACACAGACACCGCTGAATTGAGCCATACGTCCCCTCCTCCCCTCCCCCAAGGGGAAACCAACAGGTATCGATACGGCTACTCCCCGGACCTTTCCCAGGGTGCGTTCTGACCAGAATTTCGAGTCTAGTCCAGCGGTGGCGACGAGTCCTCCCAGGGGGCCCGAAAAGGGAAAAACGGGCGGTATGGATACCTTTCCTTCCGACCTCACCCACCTTCCAACCCTCCCCATTCCTTCTCTCGTGCCGCCTCCCCCGTGGCCAGCCCGCCGCCGCAGCGGGCGTGACAACGCCCGCTTGGACTGCGGGGGGGGGGGGGGGCGCGCGACGTGGAGGGGAGGTGCGCCTGCAGCAGCCCACGGGCGACGCGCACCCGCCGCCCCGGGGCACGGCGTTCGCCGCCCCCCCTTTATGGAGGAGGAGGAGGAGGAGGGAGGAGGAGGAGGAAGGAGGAGGAGGAGGAGGAGGAGCAAGGAGGAGGAGGAAGGAGGAGGAGGAAGAGCAAGGAGGATGGGGGGAGGGACGGTGGAGGGATGTTCTGCTCCTCGTCCTCCTCCTTCTCCTCCTGATCCTCCTCCTCCCCCTTCTCCTCCTTCCCCTCCTCCTCTTCCGCTCGTCCTCACTATCCGTCTGCCTCCCTGCCTCCCTGCCCGTCTAGTTGTTCGAATGTCGCTCTTTTTGGTTATATCGTTCTCTCTCTCTCTCTCTCTCTCTCGTTCTATATATCTCCCTCTCTATAGAGGTGTTTGCATAAAACATATCTGCCACATGCACACACGTCATATATGCATCTGCGCACGCGTACACAACAATATTCGTAGCTTCACGCCTTCGCCCCCATTCCTCCTCGCTTCTCGCTCCTCCTCCTCCTCCCTCCTCCTCCTCCTCCTCCTCCTCCTCCTCCTCCTCGTTTTTCCTTCTCGCTCCTCCTCCTCGCTCCTCCTCCATCCCCATCCGCCCCCTCCTCCGAGGCATCTACGGGATAGACTTTGGGTAGGCATGAGGAGGAGGGAGATGAGGAAAATACTGACTACGCAGGGGAGTGGTGAAGAGGTGGCTTCAAACATCGCAATCCAAGGATACAAGCCAGCAGCTCGGGCAAGCAACCTTTGTTGTGCAGCTGCAAGCGCGAGGCGAATGAGGAGCAATAGCAGGAGTTTGACGAGGACCATGAGGAGCGGGTCAAGTGTGGGAAAGCCTCGTTCAGGGATAACGAGGGCCCGTGCTGGGAACGCTGATGCAAGGCTGCCCGCCGCACGAGGATGCCGCGGCTTCCCCGCCTCGCGGCGATGCGTAGCACGAGGGCGTTCTGTCAGCGAGTTGGCGGGTTCAGTGCAGTGGCGTACGCGCGCCAGAACCTAGAGAGTATTTTTAATGCGGGAGGCGGGCAAGCGGTTGTAAGCCAGTGCGGCACGGCGATGGAGGGGCGGCGGCCGTAGACGGACGACGGACCACGGACAGCAGACGGTAAACGGCAGGAGACGGACGGCGGACGACCGAAGACGGATGAAGGCCGAGGGACGACGGACAGCGCACGGCCGGTGCCTGACGCAGACGGAAGACGGACGGACGACGGCGACGGGCGACGGCGACTGGTGGCGGCCTCCTGCCTCTGATGACGGATGCCGGACGGGGGACTGCGGACGGCGTATGACGACGACGACGGGCGGCGGGCCCTCTGCCCCCGACGTGCGCGCCACGCCCGCCCGCCCGCCCGCGAAGCAGCCCCCCCGCCGGGCCCTCCCGCGCGGCCGCCCTGGGCCGCGCACCGCGGCGCGCGGCGCGCCCCCCTGCCGCCGGCCGCGGCGCGGCCCCGCGGGCCTCTCGGCCAGGGGCTGCTCGCAGCTCGTCGACGGCGCAGTTCTGTCCCACCCCATCGTTCGGAGGAGGAAATCACGTACCGCTGCCGCTACCCTTCCCTCGTTTTCGATTGTTTGTGCCTCCCAGGAAGCCCTCGTCGCCACCTGTGGATTCGCCCCGCCATCATGTTCAGAACGCACTCCG
Source organism: Prorocentrum cordatum (assembly GCA_963575745.1). Taxonomy (NCBI): domain Eukaryota; class Dinophyceae; order Prorocentrales; family Prorocentraceae; genus Prorocentrum; species Prorocentrum cordatum. The sequence goes on along the minus strand of CAUYUJ010015191.1, from coordinate 85,301 downwards.
GTGGAGGTCTTGGGAGTAGCGGTATCGGTACCTTTTGATTTCCCCAATCGTGGCTCTTTCTCTTGCCCCGCCCCCCTCGCCCCGCGGCAGCAGGGGGGAGCAGGACAGAGGGGCGACGTGAGGGGCGGGCTGACTCAGGGGGGGAAACATCGACCTGGAGTCGGCGATGCGTCGCCTAGGGAGCGGCGGCCTCAGTGGTACCGCGCGCTCCTCGGCGGCGTGGGCTATCAAGTCGCTTCAGGCGAGGCAAAGGCGGTTCAAAGCCGATGCTTGCCCCCGAGCCATTCTACTCCCCTGAGGGAGGGGCGGGAGGAGCCAGAGAAGGATGACGCTGCGCAAAACTGATGCTGGGCCATCGGCGTTCCACTTTGCATCGGCGGCCAGTTTCCTCTTGGGCCTCGCTTCCCTGACTTAAGCTGGCGGGCTGGGAGGAGGTCGCAGTGGACATTTGATCACCCAGTCAGTGGCGAGTGAACCGACTAGCGTGACTTCAGTCGGTAAGGGAAGGTCGTTCGAAGTCCAGGTGGGTGGGAGGGTGAGAAGGGGGGCGGGGAGGGCCGCTCGAAGCCAAGCAGGGAGGGGAGGGGAGGAGGCGGAGGGGGAGGGGCAGGTGGAGGTGGAGGCGGGCGGGGAGGCGGATGGAGAGGGATGAGGAGGAGAGATGCTGAGGGTGACGTTGCTTGAAGGCCAGGGGGACGTCGCTTCGAGATGTGTCCTTCTCCTCCTCCTCCTACTCCTCCTCCTCTGGTGAGGCTTTCTCTGACCTCGTCGTATCTCACGGTTCAGTTGGCCACGGCGCTCCTTCAGGCTTGTCCCTCAACCCCAGCAGGAGTTTCTGGAATTCTAACCCATGTTGCGACACGGGGGCTTCCTTAATTTCGACTGAGGGGTTTCATTGGCCCGGCGGTGATGCCCTCCCCCTGCACCGTCAATCGGGTATCCCAAAGGGCCGATAATGCTACTCTTCCTCATCAGCTACCTCGTCCTTCCCGCCTTCATCCCTTCTCCACGATTTCCCCTCCTCCTCTTCTGCTTTCCTCCTGTCTTCCACTTCTCGTCCTCATTCTTGGGATCTGGCTGTTGACATGCGGACATATCTCCTCGCCATCCTCCTCATCCTCAGAGTCGACCCTTTCTCCGACATCTTTTTCACCTCCTGCTCTCCTGCCTCATCGTCCTCGTCCTCCTTCTCCCCCTCCTATACATCCTCCGTCGCAGAAGCTCAATCTGAATGGTATATATCCTCTCTGGCCTGGCAATGTCCAGAGGTGCTCCTGCCACTCTTGCATAATTCGTCTAGCACAACCGATGTTATCTCTTGATGTTATATGCGTGAGTTTGAAATCGGTAGGTCTTCCCTGTCCTTCAGAATCGGTGCTCCCGCTGCAGCGTTGGCTGCATTTCAGTGTTCGTGTGTTGCCCAAGCCGTTCAGAATGCTTCTGGATCCGATTCGTTCTGCGTCGTTGCCGTCCCCCTCCTTTCCCCATCCGCCTCCCCACGGTCCTGTATACTCCTCTCTTCCTCGTGCTCTTCCGCCCCCTGTCATATCTAGTCCTTTGGGGCCCATTGGTCTAGGACACTCCAGTTGGCGGACCGAGCGGGGCTCGACGTCATGGGCAAAGTGATGTCGCAGGCGATGTTTCTCCCCGAATCCCCGAGTTTCGCCCAAAAAGTTTGGCCGTTCAGGAAAATTGAAAAACCCTGGGATACACCCCAAGGGGGCTATTCGGACGCACCCCTATCGAGGATGGGCACCCCCCCATCGTATATCCCAGGGTTGGGCCCCAAATTTCTGGTCCATTCGGAAACCCCACGAAGCCTGGGATAGGGGTCGACATATCCCTTGTTATGATGGGGTGCGATGGGGTCGGTCCTCAGATGCACCGAGCGCGCCCCTCCTCTCAACGTAACAGGCAGCGTGACACGCCGAGCGTGTCCGCCCCCTCCTCTCGGCTCCCCCCCTCCCGATGCCGCCCTCCCCGTGCTCCCGTCCGCCCCACATCCTCCCCGCCCTCTCCCTCCTCCTATCCTCCCTATCCTCCTCCTCCTTTCTCTCCCTATCCTATCCTCCTCCTCCTATTCTCTCCCTATCCTCCTCCTCCTATCCTCCCTATCCTCCCACATCCTCCCTATCCTCCTCCTCCTTTCTCTCCCTTCCCCCGCCCTTCGTGGACCCCGGAAACGGCAGGGCCGTTGCTTCACCGACCGTTTCCAAAACAAAATGTCCCCTGAACATGGAAACGGCAACACGTCGGCGACCGGAAACGGCAAAAACACGGCTCCAGGATGGGAACTGGAGCCGGAACCGGTTAAAGAACGGCGACGGAACCGAAAAATAAAGGCGACGGAACCGATAAAACAACGGCGTCGGAACTAGCAAAAAAACGACAAAACGGAACCGGTTAAAAAACGGCCCTGCCGTTTCCGGGGCCCACTGAGCCCCCGACTGTCCCGCGCCCATCTTTGACCCCCGCCACCGCCCGGCGGGCGCCCCCGCCCCCCCCCCCCCTTCTGACACTTTTTTTAGCGGCTGCACGCAAGAGTGACCCGCCGCTGGGGTGACCTTCGGTGCGCGGGGCCGCGGGGGGGTGGGCGCTCAACCCGCTTGACGCCCCGGCCTATTCGCACTGGCCTGTGTGGCGTTCGTGAGGGCAGCTTCGAATCTTCTCCAGCCCCGCTTCTCCGGGAGCGCGTGCTCAATCTGAAGGCCGCGGGCGGAGGGGGGGTGTCACGCGGAGTCGTTCCCCAACGCTTGTCGCAAAGTGTCCGTTCGACGGAGGAAGGACACGTTGCATCTTCGGGAGGCCTCGCCTGCCCCGAGAATCGGGGTCTTTTCTTGTGCCCGACGCGGGCTCGATGCGGACTCGACGCAGATTTGGCGTGGACTCGACGCGTATTCGACACGGAGTTCGGCACGGATCCAACGAGGCCGACATGGATTCGAGACGGGTTCGACGCGGATCGGGCCGCGACGGGACAGACAGGGCCCCCCGAGGATGCAGCAGCAGGGAGGGAGCCAGTCCCAAGCGCGCAGGCCGCTGCTGCTGGCGCCGCACGCACGGGCCGGCCTGCCGCGCCCCGCTATAGGCTCGCCGCCGCCTCTGGGGCCGCCCCTGCGCGCCGCCGGCCGATCGGCCCCGATGGCCGAGCTGGGCCCGGAGTGGGCCTGGACCGACGGCGACAGCGACCGGGAGGAGGCCCCCGAGGGGCGCACCGCCAGTGCGCCGCGGGCCGGGGGCGCGGAGCCCCGCGGCGACGGGCGCGGCGGCGGCGCACCCGCCGGCGGCCCGGGCGGCTCCGCCGCGGCCGCCGCCGCGCCGGCGGCCGACGGCGGCGGATGGCCTGCGGGCTCGGCCGAGGAGGCGCCGCCGCCGCCCACCGCGGGCGGCCCGCCGCCGCCCGACGGGGGAGCGCGGCGGGAGGTGGACGACGACGAGGCGTCCGTGGGGACCGCGTGGGCGGACGACGGCCAGGCATCCGTCGGGACCCTCTGCGCCGCCGATCGCGTCGACCCGGGCGCTCCGGGCGCGGAGCCCCTCTCCGATGCCGAGCCCGCGGCTGCTGGCGTCGGCGCCTGGGGCGACGCGGGCGGGGGCCTCGCCAGCGGCCGCGAGCCGGCCGCGGGGTGGCCGCTGTGCCGGCGCGGGGAGCTGCGGGGAGCCGCCCCTGGCGGCGACGCCGCGTCCGCGGCGAGCGACGCTGAGCCTGGCAGTCGCGCCGCCTCGGACGTGGACGGCGGCGTGCCGTTCGGGCCCGTCCCAGGCGCGAGGAGGGAAGCGCGGCCCGAGCCGAAACTTTCGGGGGGCCGCGTAGGGCTCTTGGGGGGCCTCGGCGCCTGGACCCCAGCGCCGCCCCCTGGCGCTCTTCACGCGCCAGGGGGCGGGGGGGCCAGCGCCGGCCCCAGAGATCCGCGCGGGCATCCAAAAGTCTGTGCCTGTACACCTTAGGCGATGCTTAAGAAAACCCAAGTTTTCGGCCAGAGTCTCGATTATTCTTAACGTTTCAATGCAAATCCCAAGAATTTAATGAAAATTTTGGTTTTTATTCAAGTTCTGAGACTATGAATTTCTTAATGGAGGCATATGATTAAAAAAATACCCCCTCCCCCCCCCTCCCCCGGGGGGCCCTATCCGTGAAGAGTTGGGCGTATTACTAGAATCTGGGGGCCGAAACTGATTTTTTAATCGTCCCCCCCCAGCAACTTTAATCGTCCCCTCCCCTTTCCCCCTGAAGATTCTCGATTTTTCCAAGGAGGAGGAAGGGAGGAAGGAGGGAGGAGGGACGGAGGAGGGAGGAGGGAGGGAGGATGGAGGAGGGAGGAGGGAGGGAGGAGGGAGGAGGGAGGGAGGGAGGAGGGAGGAGGGAGGAGGGAGGGAGGGGGGAGGGGGGAGGGAGGCGAGGCAGGGCGGGAGGAGGGAGGTGGGAGGGAGGAGGGAGGAGGGAGGAGGGCTGGGGCCCGAAACTGATTTTTTAATCGTTCCCCCCTTTCTCCTTCCCTCCAGCGTTTGTTTGTTCGCTCGTCGCGTGGACACATACTGTGATGGCCACAAGAAACAATTCAAGTGATTCGCTCCCGCCCAAGTGGTGTCGCGCGTCCGTGCGGTCGCCTGCGGCGTCGTGTTATGTTGCTGCGTCGTGCCGCGTGGTGCAGTGCCGTGTCGTGCAGGATGCCCCGTGCTGTGCCGCGCCGTGTCATCATCATCATCATCATCATCATCATCATCATCAGCAGCAGCAGCAGCAGCAGCATCATCATCATCATCATCATTTTCCTGCGTTTCCTGTGCGGTGTTTGAGGCTGACGGATCGCACGTCCGCGCGCGGTCGCCCGCAAGGACGCCCGCGCGCGGACTGCGTTTCCTGTGCGGCGTCCTCCTCCTCCTTCCTCCCTCCGAGGAGGGAGGAAGGAGGGAGGCAAAAAACAGTTTTTTTAATCGTCCCCCCCCTGCTCCTCCTTACCCCCGTCCCCGACTACTACCACTACTACTACTACTACTACTACTACTACTACTACTACTACTACTACTACTACTACTACTACTACTACGACTACTACTACTACTACTACTACTAACTACTACGTCTAATACTACTACTACTACTACTACTACTACTACTACTACTACTACTACTACTACTACTACTACTACCACTACCACTACTACGACTACTAATACTAATACTAATGACTACTACTACTACTAATACTACTAACTACTACTACAAAAACTACTACTACTACTACTACTACTACTACTACTACTACTACTACTACCTACTACTACTACTAACTACAAAACTACTACTACTACTTACTACTACACTACTAACTCTACTTACTACTCTACTTACTACTACTACTCTACAAAAACTACGACTACTACTACTACTACTACTACTACTACTACTACTACTACTACTACTACTACTACTACTACTACTACTACTACTACTACTACTACTACTACTACTACTACTACTACTACTACTACTACTACTACTACTACTACTCTACTACTACTACTACTACTACTACTACTACTACTACTACTACTACTACTACTACTACTACTACTACTACTACTACTACTACTACTACTACTACTACTACTACTACGACTACGACTACGACACGGGAGGGAGGGAGGAGAGAAGGGAGGAAGAAGGAGGGAGGAGGGAGGAAGAAGGAGGGAGGGAGGAGGGAGGAAGAAGGAGGGAGGGAGGAGACAGGGAGGGAGGAGGAGGAGGGAGGGAGGGAGGAGGGAGGGAGGGAGGGATACAGAGAGGGAGGGGGAGGAGGAGGGAGGAGGAAGGAGGGAGGGAGGGAGGAGGGAGGGAGGGAGGAGGGAGGAGGGAGGAGGGAGGAGGGAGGAGACAGGAGGGAGGGAGGAGGGAGAAGGAATTGAGGGAGGAGGGAGGCCGGAGGGAGGAGGGAGGAAGGAGGAGCGGAAGGAAGAGGGAGGAGGGAAGGGCCGACCCCCCCCGCTCCGAATTGCCTGCCCTCGCCCCCCCCCTGGCCCTCCAGACGGCCCGGGGGGCAACCATAATTGTCCCCCGGAGAACTTTATTTGTTCGCCCTGGGGGGGCCCTCCGTGGGCGGCGCCCCCTCTCCCCCTTATGTGGGCCCAACCAGGCCGGCGAAACTATTTTTTTAAACGTCCGCCCTCAAATGTTTTTTTAATCATATGCCTCCATTAACCCATGATTTCTTAAGCATTTCGCGTGGTGTATGCCGCTTGTTGCTCCCCTGCAGACGTCGCCCACCCTGGCCGTCCAGACATCGCCGCGGACCCGATGGCCACCGTGGGCGCACCCCAGCACGCCGAGGCACCCGTCGAGGAGGGCCTACCACCAGAGAGGGGGGCTCCACCAGTGGGGCAGCCAGTGGGCAGCATGCGTGGGGGAGGCGAGGCGGCCGAGGTGTCCCAGCCCGAACCCCCGGTGAAGGCCAGCAGGTGCGTGGCGTTCTCGACCTGCAGGGTCGACCTGGGCGCGGGCCTCAAGGGCCTGAGCTACCAGTACGAGCCGTTGCAGCAGGACTCGCCCACCATGGACGCGGCCGCCGACAGCCGGTCCCTGCGGACGGCGTCGAGGGACTCCAGAGGATCAGGGTCGCACTGGGCGGGCAGCGCGCTGGTGGCAGCCGCCATACTGAGTGCGGTAGGGACACCAGGGGATCCCAAACTTACCAAGGCCAAACTCGGGAGAGGGGAGGCCTCCACGTCCCACCTCGAGATGTGGGCCCTTGCCGCACACCGTGGCAGGACTTGGGGCCGCTGCGACGCCTCACTGAGTCGAGCAGTGGCAAAGCGTCCTGCCTCGCCTATAGGCTCACGAACGACTGCTCTAAGAACCTTTTGTGGTCTGCACGACATGGTCTCAGAGCATTGCTGGCCGAGACCGTCTGGTTTCAAGCCATCGGGTTGATGTTCTCAGAACCTCGCCCGCGTTCTTAGAACATGCTTGGGTTCTCAGAGCATGTCGTGGCATTCCTGCAGGAATGCCGGGACGGTCGGCCCCTTCTCAGCGGAGAGGAGTCGTCCAGGGGGGCACAGCTTCAGAGCCCCGAATCATCAGGGGTAACTCGGGTCAGGGATAACTCGGGTTCGTTTTTCGGGAATCCAAGCCCGAGTTACCCCGGACCCGAGTTACCCCGGACAACTCGGGCGCCCAACAGCTGGGTACGTCGTCCCGCTTCGACTGTACGTCTGGGCCTTCCCCAGGATCTGGAGCTGGCCGCGGGGCGAGTGGCGCGTCGTCCTCTGGGGCCGGGGGCCCAGAGTCTGCAACGCCACGGCGCCGGTGGCCCCGCGAGGCCAGGAGCTCCGACGGTGGCCCGTGACCGCCGCCCAGAGCGAGGTTCAGGAGGGGAAAAAACACACAGACACAATGAATCGTCGATCCCAAGGAAAATATGCGAAAATATGGGAAGTGGGGGGGAAGACAGAAACCCAGAAAATATAGGAAAATATGGTGAATCTTTTTATTTGTGTGTATTTATTTGTGTGTTCTGGGGCCCCTTCAGAGGTGTGCAGGCAGGGCAGCCCGGACGCGGACGGGAAGGAGGAGGAGATCGGCGGCGTCTTCAAGAGGGGGGTGGCCAGGCAGGCCTCCAGGATGAGGGTCTATAGGTCGCTCCAGACCCTTCCGGGTCGCTCTCAGATCGAGCCGGCACGCTCTGGGACAGCCGTGGCGCCCGAGACATGGTTCAGGCCCGCCGGCTTTCTGAAAGGTTCCCGAGAGAGCCTCATCCGATGTTGTCCTCGTTCTGGGGGTTGGCTCGGGGCTTGTGATTCTGGGTTTCACGGCAGGGGGCACGTCTTGTTTTGGAAATGCGTTCCCTGGCCAACCCTCGTCCGCGCACATGCCTGATTGTGGCCATTGTGCGATGGCCCCCCCATGCTTCGAGCCACCTTCGCTTGCGCGCACGGAGGAGAGCTGGTGCTGGGCGGCTGTGAAGTCCGCGTGCCACGGACGCCTGAAAGAGCCGTTACCGTGGGCGCAGCTCAGAGACATGGCCGCGCAGGATGCGAAGGAGGAACAGCAGCATGACCAGCAACTGTTGGCGCTCCGCGCGGAGGTCTCGGATTCGCGCTCGGCCCCCCCCCAGGCGGCGCCTCGGACGCCGCCCCTGGCGCGCTCCGCGCGCCAGGGAGGGGGGGCCGGCGCAGATCCAAGAAATCCGCGCGGAGCACCCCAAAAATTAGGTTCGTGCCGCTTTTTCTTCTTCCGAGGATGGCCTGGCGCCCTCCGCCGAAGACAGCCCCTTCTCTCCCCTGTCGCGCCCGGGCCTGTGCGACCGGGGCGAGCTGGGGGAGTCCAGGGGCTGGTCCGAGGGCGAGAGGCAGCTCGCCCGCGCCTGGTTCGACCGCAGCGTCAGGGTCTATGTGCTCTGATGGGTCAATTGTCCGCCACGACCACCATGAGTAGGATGGGGTAGAAGGGAGGATGGGGAGGTCCTCCTCCTCCTCCTCCTCCTCCTCCTCCTCCTCCTTCCCCCTCTCCTACCTCTGGTAGTGGTGGAGGAGAATCGGCCCATCATGCTCAACCTCCCTTCGGACGCCGAGCGCTGGGAGGCCGTCTCGGCCCGGCTGTCCGACCTGCGCATAGATAGGGGAACGAAGAATGACATGAATTAGAGGAGCAGGGGGTCATGATAACGATAGGTTCCAGGATGTCCAATGTTTCCAGGAATTGCCATATTTCTGAAGATTCCGCACTGGCTGCGCCGCTAAATGCTCTGGAAAGTTTGGAACGCATCCTGAGCCCATCATGGCATCATTCTCGCCTACTGCACATAACAACTCGGAGGCCCGCGCGGAGTTCTCGGATCGGCGCTGGACCCCCCTCCCTGGCGCGCGGAGCGCGCCAGGGGCGGCTCCCGAGGCGCCGCCAGGGGGGTCCAGCGCGGATCCGAGAAATCCGCGCGGACCTCAGAGTTTTTATGTTTATGGCATTGTTCGCTCCCCTAATAGCGGCGACCCGGGTGCTGGGCGTGGACATGAGGGTCGACGGGTCGTTGGCAGGTGCGGTGCAAGCAGGGTGGATACCACTGGCTTACAATGTCTCGCGTGCGCAGGAGGTTGCCTTAGAGCCCCGGCAGTCGATCACCGACGGCAGCATCCTGGGTACTCTTGGGTGCGCCGCTGCACATTTCAAGGCGCAGGAGCAGTTACAGAGGGATGCGTCGCCATTGGCCGTCGTGCTCGAGGACGACTCGTGGCTGGAGGATGATTTTGTCGAGCGATTGTGGAGCCTGGTCTTGGAGGAGCTCCCTTGCGATTGGGAGGTTCGGGTCGGACGAAATGGCAGGATTGGGCAAGGGGGGAGGGGCGAGATCTGCTGCAAGCAGCTTGTGCCGGCCCCGCCGCCGCGCTTTTTCTTTGATGATTCCGCTGGCGCCGGGAGGCGTTCAGAAAATCAGCTCCGCGAGCTGGTCGTCCTGAGAGAACTGGGTGTTTTTGAAGCCAGATCCCGCTCATAAAAAGAAGGCGTGTGTTTGAGCCGGATCCGGCTCCAAGACCACTCTCTCAGGCGTTTTTAAGCAGGATCCGGCTTCAAAAATACGCATTTGTTTTGGACGGATGGCTGCAAGCAACAAGCAGTTCTCTCAGCTCCGCGAGCTGGTCGCCCCCCCCTTTCGCCAGACCCGAGAGGTGACTGCGCTGATGTCGCGGTGCCCCTACGGCGACTGCGTCTCCCCGCGGCTACTGAGGGTGCAGCCGGACGGCAACGAGCCGGCCTGGGGCTGCCGTCACGGGGTCAACTGGGGCATGCACGGTATGCTCTACCGCACCGAAGCGATGCCGAACGTCCAGCGCGAATGGAAGCGTCGTGTCTTCGACGCGGAGACGCCGCGGTGCCTCGACGTGGACGTGGCCCTGGCGTCGATCAGCGACGTCGTGGCCTACTACGCGGTGCCGGCGGTGCAGCGGCCGGGCTTCCTCCGCGAGGGCGACTTCGGCTCGGCCCGCTGGGACATCAACGTGGGCAAGCCGCTGGAGGTGGTCACCACGACGACGACCACCACCGCCACTTCTTATGGGATGAGCTCGTTTTCCACCACCACCACCACCATAAGTTGGAGGGGGGGAGGAGGAGGGCGAGGAGGAGGAGGGCGAGGAGGAGGAGGAGGAGGAGGAGGACCCTCCCGTCCAACTTATGGTGGTGGTGGTGGTGGAAAACACGCCCATCATTATGCCCCTGCGACCACTGTGGCGTCGGCAGCCTCGATGGACGACGCTGAACGTCTAGATGACGCCGCGCCAGGCGCGGCCCTCGCGAGCCCCGTGTTCTCGGTGTCCTCGATGCTCTTGTCCGCGCGGACGGGCTGCGGGAATGGAGGCGACATCTCGTTGGGAGGTTTCCTTGCGGATAGTGTCACTGCGTGCGGCCTCGAGTGCGTGAACAGAACTGATTGCTCCGGCTTCCAATACCAGTCGCAGCAGGGCTGCTCTGGCGAGGGGAGGCAGCTCGGTTTCTGCGAGATGTGGAGCGGGGAGTGCGACACCCAGGAGAATGACTGCTGGGATCAGTACGTCGTGACGCAACTCTCGGAGAGAGCCAGCTGTGGACACTATGGGTGCGTAGAGTATGACGCGGTTCACGATTGCCAGTGCAACCAAGGCCCGGCGGAGAAGGGCGGGGGATCGGGCCTAAATCTTGTCAAGGCCAGTCCCCGCACCTCCCACGGGGTCCATCTTGGTCAGTTGTTTGATCCGCGTGCAGTGGAGGGCGTGGCCCCGAAGGCAACCAAAGACTTTTGCGTCGCGGTGAGGCAGGGGAAGGCTGCGCTAGCGGAGAGGCCTAAACGGGGATTCCGTCATGGCGATTTTTGCCACCATGCAAGGAGGAGGAGGAGGAGGAGGAGGAGGAGGAGGAGGAGGAGAAGGAAGAGGAGGAGGAGGATGAGGAGGCGGAGGAGGCGGAGGGCGCGGAGGGGTCGGGAGAAGCGAGCCGCTCAGGGGGACGGCTCACGAGGCAACCAGAGACAAGTGAGGAGGGCAGGGGCCGGCGCAACCGAGGCTGCACGCAACATGGCAACTGCTGCTTCGACTACGAGAGCACCTGTGTAGTTGGCCTGCTCAGCTAGGCGCGGGCGCTCCGGTCCGTGCGTCCCTTCTCGGCGCCTTCCTCTACTCCTGTGACCGAGGCCACACCAGGATGCTCCACGTCGTCCTCGTGGTGGTCGTCGTCGTCGTTGTCGTCGTTATCGCCCTCAGCGCCTGTTGTGCCTACATGTGTCTATGTGCGGCGAGCTGTGGCAACGAAGTAAGTGATGCAGAACCAAAACAGAATGACGACCCCATGCAGGTCGTCGTCGCCGTCGTCGTCGTCCTACTCATTCCCCCTCGGCCGAGGCAAGATATGGTCGGCCCTCCTTTTCCATACACGCGCGTCTGTCTTCATTGTCCCACCGAGGCAACACCAGGATGACCTTTTTCCTCCTCCTTATCCTCGTCCTCTCCGTCCCGCGTCTGCGTGCCATTGCCGTTGTGGCTCAACCGCAGTTCCAGCTCATTCCAGAGTTTGGGCCCCCACCGCAGCATCCGCTTTTCCAGGTCAGTCCAGAGGTTGGCTCCTCGGTGCCCCAGTACGTCACCAGCGGCCTCTCGATTTTCCCCAAGCAGAGCTTGCCTCTGTAGGGGTCTTAGCGGATTCATACGGTTAGGTTAGCGTGGCCGCCGATTTTCGCTGCACGCCTGGGTGCCTGGGTGCCCGGGGGGTGCCCCGGGGGGGGCCCGGGGGTGCCCGAGTGCCCGGGTGCCCGGGTGCCCGGGTGCCCGGGTGCCCGGGCGTGCAGCCCAACAGCCCTATTGCCCAATAGCCTTATAGCCCTATAGCCTATTGCAATACCAAAAGACACTAATTTGTTTTTCTGTTGTATCATGATCATTCCTGAGCGTCACTTGTTCGGCCCATCGGATCTTGAGAGAGGCACCGCGACTGGTTCAGACGGTATCCCTCACACGGCTTGGCAGCGTCCTGGTGCCAAGAGATGTGAAGGTTTGTTTTCCCTTTACTGCTGCATCCTTGACGGGGGCCAGTTCTTCGCTTGGATTGCCTTCACGCTGTTCGATTTTGAGAATGCGTTCCCCAGCGTCTACCCTAGCTGGACCATGTGCGTGTTTGATGGCATGAAGCTGCCCGCTTCCCTCGCGTCCGCCACTGGCGCTCTATGCGAAAAGGTTCGGACGTCGATAGCAACGGGAGGAGGGAAACACAGGTATTACGCATGTCGGATGGTGAAGCAAGGGTGTCGTCTGGGTGGCGTGGTATGCGCGCTGGTGCTCGACCCAGTTTAACGATGTGCGTTGCAGTCGCAGAGTCGTCTCGTTTTCCAGCTCGGCCCCGTCACCGACGATATCTATTCATTGCCCGCAACCTTGTCAAGACCCTGCCCCAGGTCTTGTTTAGGCTGGTGGTGACTGGGGAAGCCGTGGTCTAACCCCAATTATCAAAAGTGTGCGATCACAGTTCTGAATATGGTGGAGGAGGAGGTTCGGGCGGTGTTCCCTGTTCGGGTCGTGGATGTCCTGGCGCATCAAGTTCGGAAGCTGGGCAAACTCTTGGGAGTTCTGGCTGGGGCCAGTGCTGTCTCAGACTCCTGGCAAATGGTGCGCAACAAGATTAGGAGCGGCACCGAGGACGTGCGCAACCTACTTAGGCTTCAGCTTTGTCCAGTCCGCTCGGCGCTTTCAACGCATACGCGCTGCCAGTATCGCAGGGTGGCCAAGTTGGCGCTCCATCGATGGCCCTGGCGCGTGCTCGGCGGAAAGCGCATTAGAGGCTTCCCATATCCCCTCGGCATGTCTTCCCACCACAAGCTATGGTCCACCTGAAACAGATGGGCTTCTCAGTCGAGTGCCGCTCGGTGGAGACTCTGAGCCGCGCGTCCCTGTTGACATCAGCCATCCGTTCGGAGGAGTTCCACATGATGAACTCTATGCGACATGTTGCCCTGGCAGGCGGTGACCAGATGCTCACCCGTTCTTCCTCAGAGTCATGTTATGACATATGCATTGCTTGAAATGTAACTACGTCTCGAAGCCGCATGCTCCTCAAAAAGCTGCAGAGTACGATCACGGTGCTTACAGTTCAACCCCAACCCTACCATTACATATGTCATCTCGTTATCGCTCGTCTTCGTTATTGGTTTCCAAATCTGCGCGCCTGATATTTCTGAGGCGTGCTGCGCAAGTTGGAAACTGCCCAGGTTTATCCTCATGTCCCTGGTAAACAAAAAAGTTCAAGTTGTGGCCAACCACTAGGAGATTCAGGCAGGCAACTGGATCCTGCGCTTCCAAGTGTGCAATTCGTGGGCCGTCCGTATTTCTCACAATATGAGTCGCCCCGCTGTACCACCACTCCTCAGGAAGCTGCTCCGCTCGTTTCCGCCTGAGCTGGGGGGTACGTCGCCCCTTTGACTTCTTTCCGCATCTCTTGCGCTTATTTGGGCTCACACCCAGAGCGAACGAGAACGTACATGCATGCGCTGTTGTCGTCGCTATTTTCTTCGTTGTTTTTAGCCACTGCCGCAGGCGGTGAGGGCAGGGGTAGTGCCTTCGAATTACTGGCGTTTCGAGGCCACCCCCGCCGCCTTACCTTCCCCCGCCCTGGGCGCATGCAACTTGCTGCGCTAATGGGGATGGTAATCTTCCCCTTCCTGCGCAGTCCTCCGGCCATCCCGCTCTCTTCCTTCTGTCCTCTTCTTGCTTCGTCCCTCCTCCTTCGTACATCTCTGCTCCAGAATTGCGCTCGGAAGCTCAGCCCCTCAGTTGAGCTTGGCCTGAGGCCCGTGCGAGATCCGTCATGTGGCTGCCTTCTCAGTGAGGGAGGCTTGCGCCACGGCTTGCCGTGCTTCCCTGGACCCCCGAGTGCCCGAGGCGCGTCTGGATCGCCCTCCGTGGGACTCCGGTGCCTCCGAGGTTGTCCCAGGATGTTGGAGTTCCTGAGCGGTTCTGGGGCACAGCGACGCTCGTTGCCGCCCCCCCCCCCGCGCGGATCTGCACTGCGCGCTCTTGCGACTGAGTTCATGGCTGGCTGTCGCGAACGTCCGCGCCCCCGTGCCGGCGCGACGGAGTGCGCAGCAGCCCTGCTGGCTCGTAGCAAGATTTGGCAGGAGAGGTGGTCGGATGTCGAAGGCATCGACCCCCCACCCAGGGCAGAGCGCAGGAGGGTGACCAGTTGTGCAGGTGGAGGTGCCCGAGTGGGCAGAGGGACAAGAAGCTCTTCCTGGCCTCGCCCTCGTCCAGGCACTCTTCGCGCGCATCGTGCCCCACAGGGAGCTCCACCTACGGATTCGGAAACACAGATCGCATGCCGCCCCGCCCCTCCCCCCCCCCCACCTCACCACAGAGAGCCCCAGCTGGGGTGTCAGCGCGCGCGTTCGCATGGGGAGGCTCCGCCCAAATCGGCAGCCCCCCCACGTGGGTCGCGCACCCCGTCTTTGCGCGATTGCTGTGCAAACCTTCATCCGCATTGCCCCGCGGCGCGCAGCGTGCGAAGGGAGATGCGAGCCCTGTGCAGCGCGCAGCGTGCTGGGGAAGGGCTTTCGGCCAGGCGGTGATCCGTAAGGCATGGTTCGGGCGACCGTCGCTTAGCTTACTCTGGCGTTCGCTTGCTCCCTCCTTCTCTCCCCCTTCCCCCTCCCATTCCTCTGTCGACCTAGCTCTATCCTCCGTTCGATCAATCCTCTCTCCTCTCTCCCTTTCGACCCCTTTGCATTGTAATGGCTCGCCGCACCGCTCGCTATGCCTGCAGGTTTGTCCCGGTTTCGGCGAATACTCCACATACTCAAAGTTCGAACATTTTCAAGCTCAGTGCATGATAACCATGTTGTGTCCGACAAGTCGTCATCGCATGCGAGTTCCGCACACTTGCTTTTAGAAGTACCAGCTGCGTGTTGATGGGCATTATTGGCAGTAGGCGTCGCATTCGGGTGCCATTCGACTGACTTTTCCTGCAGAGCTGAACTCCGGAGGACGACATGAACGAACCACACGTCGTGTTTAACATCCGGCTGGCGCTTGCAATTCCAGCATGAATGGCGTCCGTGTTGAAACCCCGAAAAAACCGGGCGCGCGGATGGACGGCGGGTCGTTTTCGTTCGCTTTGTCGCCTGGGAGCAGCGCTTTCGCATCTTGTCACATTCAGGCGTCTAGTGTTTAGCTGCCCCATGGATGGGAGGGTGGTCCCATTCCAACACGTGGTCGTATATATTGGAGTTTCCAGCATGCGATGCGCGCTCCAATTTCAAAAGATCCCACCTTGGATATCAATGCGTTCGATGATCGTGATCGCACGGCTTAGCCTTGCTATTTCCCAGGTGTTTGCGGCAATTCCGCCACCCCACCGCCCCGTCGACACATTGTCGTTGCGAGTCTTCGAGGGTCGCCCAGACAATCCCATACACGTGACGCATA
>CAUYUJ010015191.1:0-69775 GCA_963575745.1 Prorocentrum cordatum | reverse complement strand
ATGTAGGAATGTATAAGGGTCACCAGCCCAAGTTGCCCGGGCCAGCGCCGCAAATACGCATCAGGAGAAATTCACGCGGGTCAGGGTACGGGAGCTGCCCCTTGGCGCCGGACGACTCGCGGCCCAACCGACCCGACATGGTGCGTTGGGGGCCTCAGGCCACCCTGCCGGGACGATTGGCAGTGCGTTCTGGGGTCTGCCTGACGCAAACAGCCCCAGCCGTGAGTGGACACAAGGCCCGAACGGATTTACGTGGCACATGCCACCACCTCTCACGGAAAACGCACATCCCTGGGAGCCAGACCACGTGGGAATAGCAACCCAGGCGCCTGGCTGACGCCGCCGCCAGCAGGACCGAGACCGAGGGCCGTGCTACACCCAACGACGGGCGCCTTGCGGTCGGCCCGCCGATACAGGTTTCGCAACGTCCACCCCCAGGCCTAGTTCCGCTGCGATCCACACAGAGACCGAAGGCCGTGCTACACCCAACGACGGACGCCTTGCGGTCGGCCCGCCGATACAGGTTTCACAACGTCCACCCTCAGCCTCCGACAAGAAAGGCCGGTAGCCGCTCACCCTGCCCGCGGATGCAATATCCTGCCAGTCTGCCCCGAGGAATGAGTGGCGCTGACACCATAGAATGGGTGCCAGGCAAACACCCACCGTGGGGCAGGAGGAGGAGGAGGAGGAGGAGGGGGAGGAGGAGGAGGAGGAGGAGGAGGGAAGAGGAGGAGGAGGAGGAGGAGGAGGAGGAGCAGGGCCAGGTAGGACAGAGTGAGGAGGAGGAGGGGGAGGGAAGGAGGATGAGCGAGGAAGGAGGAGGGGAGGAGAGGAGGAGGAGGGAGGAGGTGGAGGAGGAGGTAGGAGGAGGAGGATGGATGGAGGAGGAGGAGGAGGCGGAGGAGGAGGAGGAGGAGGAGGAGGAGAAGGAGGAGTAGGAGTGAGGGGGAGAGGAGGAGAGGATCGATGGAGGAGGAGGAGGAGGAGGAGGAGGAGGAGGCGGAGGTGGAGGAGGAGGAGGAGGAGCAGCAGGTACCCATAGCGAGACCCTTCGCCCGTTGCCCGCTTTTGCGCCCCTTCTGGGAGGCCCTCGTCCCAGACCCCCTCGGGCAGTGGAACACCTCGACGGGAGCGCGTTTCCATAATTTCCGGCCTCTGGAGGCCCTTACTGGCCGTCGGGGCCGTCAAAAAACGATCCAGGGTGGAAAACCGGTCCAGGGGCATGGGTCTCGGGAGCGGCAAAGAGGGGGGTGATGACTAGGGGGGGGGGGGGGGGGGGGCATGATTTTTCCCACAGATGTCATGGCGCCTCTTCTTATTTCATTACGTCCCTGGCCCCCCGCTGGGCCGCGCACATGCCGCCAGTCATGATTTGCACCCCCCCCTCTTGGACACACACCTCTTGGCCGCTCCCGAGGGTCGAGGCCTCTGAGCGTCGACGTCATGAAGAAACCATGACGTCGGGGGTCTGGGGTCGCCACCGACGGGTTCGCTTCGAAATGCTGGTCAGGACGGGACACAAATGAATGGACACATATTCTGGGATTCTCCATGATTTCTTCATATTTTCTGGGGTTCCGTCTGCCCCCCACCTCCCACATTTTCCCATATCTTCCCCGGGATCGACAGTTGTCTGTGTCTGTGTGTCGTTTCCCCTCCTTGTTTGGTGTCGACAATTACTTGTGTCTGTGTGTCGACAATTAACTGCGTCTGTGTTGTTGCCTTTTGGAGCCCTCGCCGGGCCCTGGGGCTGTCAAACACGAACGACTCCGCATGAAAAGCCGGCCCCCAGGGAGGGGGTCTCGGCTCCCCGGGGGTCGACGTTGTGTGAACAAAGACCACGACGACGGGGGTTTGGGACCCTCGGGAGGTTGTGTTCCGCGATCGGCCTGCTGGGCCCGGAAGTGCTGGGCCCGGAAGCCGGGCCCCATGAGCATCAGCAACACGGGGTCGGGGGCGCAACGCGACCCCCAGGGAACGGGTCGGGAGCACCTGCAGAGATCCGACGCTCCCCAAAAAACGGTTGGGGCGGGCGGTTTTGGACTGTGTTCGGCCTTCGGGGGCCCTCGCGGGGCCTCGGGACCGTCAAAAAACGGCTCGGGACGAAAAGCCCGCTCCAGGGAAGTGGTCCTCCGCAGGGAAGCAGTCAAGGACAGGAACCCGTAAACTCCGAGGTCAAAGCATATTCTGCAGATCGGCGCTGGGGCCCCCTGTGCGCGCCCCTGGCGCGCTCCGCACGCCAAGGATGGGGGTCCAGCGCCGATCCCAGAAATCCGCGCGGACCGCCGAGTTTTTGTTCCCCCCTGCTCCGGGGCCCACGCATCGCAATCGAATTGGAGCAGACGGATGTCTGGGACTGGGGCCGCGGATGCAAGGAATCATATCCGAGGATGTCTGGGGGGGGGGTTCTAGGGCTCAAGGGGGAGAGGGGGCAATCGCCCCCACTGCCAACTCCTCGCCGGCCCAGGAGCGTGGGGGGTCCTCACAGCAGGGGCTCTCGGCGAGCTGTCGGCGATGTGTCGTCAATGCCAGGTCGTTTCACCTCCCCCCTCGCGAGCCAGTCCCTTTTTTTGTCGGCTCCCCTCCGCTGTGCGACCGAGTGCATGGTCGAATGCAGAAAAAGGGGCGAAAGCAGCAATCGCAGGATGAGAAGGAAGTACCCTCCTTCTCGAGGAAGGGAGGAGGAGGAGGAGGAGGAGGAGGAGGAGGAGGAGGAGGAGGAGGAGGAGGAGGAGGAGGAGGACTAGGACGAGGAGGACGAGGAGGAGAAGGAGGAGGTTTCTTTGTCTGGTGTCCATAAATGTTCCTTATGTGGGGTTCAGTGAGAGATCTGCATACCCGCGCAAGCTTCGCCAGCGTCACACCAGAGGTAGGTAAATCGGCCACATGATTGGCGAGTGTATTCAAACAGTTCCCTCTCTGCACTCGGACCACGATGCCCCATCTCTCTAGAAGCGAGGGGCTATGCACGAAGTTTGCACACCCTCCTCCGGGAGGTTTAACACTGCTAAAGGCTGTGATGTGCGTGGCGGATCAGAGGAGGGCTCGCTGGCGCCGGGAGGGGGGAGATCCCTCCGGCATGAGCTGTGCCCAGAACTCTACAGCAGTCTTCGAGACGGTGATGATGTGAGCAGCGTCTCGTTCTCTTACAGATGAAGGAGCAGGCAGGGATGCCCGACTGCACTCCTACTTCCCCCCCCACACTCACCCCCTTTATATCTTCCACTTGCTGCTCCCCGCGAGCGCAGCGGGACACTTGCGGCCGGCTGAGTGCACGGTTGAATACCGCCTTGGCAGTTGATATCGGAAGGTGTTCGATAATTCCTTGTTATTTTCAGGCGTTTTTGCAGAAGCTCGGATGTGTTAACAGGATTCGGAGACTTTCAAACGCTTTCGGAGCTCGGAGGTTCTCGGGCGCACTGTGGTTTGCGATCGTTTCTGCAGGTCTTTGGAGTTGACCAGACGTTTCTGGGCGTGTCTGCATTCGTTCAGTTGGTTTGCCAGTTTAAAGGTTTTTCCGCATGCGTTCCTGTGTGGGTTGACTTCAGAGTTTTTGTGCGCTCGCAGCCTGTTTTACTTTGGGGGCTGTTTTAGATGTTGGACGCTTTTTCTTGTCCTCGGAGGGGTTCCGAGGTTTTCCTGGTTCTCCGCAGTTTGTTCGGAATTGCGATAAATGCATCCTGTTTCTGCCCCTCGTGCTCATCCACCTCGTGGTGGATGTCGCGGGGACCGTCGTCCTCGCCCTCGTCGGCGTCCTCCTTCTCATCACACTCATCCTTCTGATCACCCTCCCCAGACCCCCGACGTCATGTTTTTTTGTTCAGAACGTCTTCCCGCAGAGGTCTCAACCCATTTCCCTGGACCGGCTTGTCATCCTGAGTCGATTCGTGACAGCCCCAAGGGCCGGTAAGGGCCTCCAGAGGCCGAAAATTAGGAAAACACATCCCGCCATGATTCGTGCGTTACCCGAGGGGATCTGGGTCCTTCGTATCTCTTTGAAGCTCAAGAACGTTGGTTTGCGCAGCATGTCGCGCCGCCAGGTCTGGCCAACCGCGCTTCGGCGCGACACGCTGACCGCGTCCAGGTCCCCGAGCGTCGAGGTCTCGAGACGTTCCCGGCCTCCCTCCTCCGAAGAGGAGCCACGCGCTACCCGCTTGCAAACCAATACCGTCTCGCGGGGGTCGCCTGGTCCTTGTCCGCATCTCCCGTAGTCTCCCTCGCCCCCCGCTCTGTCGTCATCCTGAGTGAGGACCAGGTCAGGCGCATCAGGACGACGCGGACGGATGAGGAACAGTATGAGGCGGCGGGATGTAAGACGGGGTTGGTGCAGGATCGTGAGAGAGAGATTGACGTCGAGAAGGGTCCTGACGACGCGGATGAGGAGGGCGAGGACATCGGCGCAGCATCGCTCGGACGTGTGCATGTTTCCTCTCCTCGACGAGGGTAATCGAGGCCTGTCCGGGACCATGCGTCAAAAAAACAATGCCACGCGATACCGAACCATGCACAAGGAATGCACTTCCGAGCGATGGCGAGGTCCTGGCGTCGACGGCGGGGACGACGAGGACGGGCGGCGGGGGCGGCGACGGCGTCGACGCCTGGGGTGCGGCGGGGAGGCCCGAGCGGCGGCGGCCCCGCGCGCCCCGCGGCCCGCAGGCTGCCGCGGGCGATGGGCTGCCGCGCCTCCACCCCCGCGGGGCCAGGGGCCCCGGCGGAGACCGCTGCCGAGCCCGCGGCGGAGGAGGCTCGCTGCCCCCCGTCGTCGTCGCCGCCGCAGTGGCCGTCGGTGTCTGTCCGTCGTCGTGGGAGGGGCCGTGGCGGCGATGGTCGTCGTCGCCGTCGTGGTCCGTCGCACTGGCGGTCGTCAGCGTGATCATCGTCGTGGTCGTCGTCGCCGTGGCCGTCGTCGCCGCCGTGGTCTTTCTTGTCTTGGTCGCCGTCGTCGGCGTGTTCGTCGTCTTGGTGGTGGCCGTCGCCGTCGTCGTCGTCGCCGCCTCCGTTGTTGCCGTTGTTGCCGCCGCCGTCGAAAGGTCAAGAGAGGAGGAGGATGAGGAGGAGCAGGAGCAGGAGTAGGAGAATGAGCAGGTGCAGGAGCAGTAGAAGGAAGATGAGAGGAGAGGGGGAGGAGGAGGAGTGGGAGAAACAGGGGGAAGAGAAGGAATAATAAGAAGAAGACGAAGAAGAAGAGAAGGAGGAGGAGTACGAGGAGAAGCAAGATAATGAGGAACAGGAAAGGAGAGGGGGTAGGATGACGAGGATAATGGGCGAGACGCCGAGGGAGAAGGCGGAGGAGGAGGACGAGGAGGAAAGAAGGACCTCTCTCTTTCTCTTTGTTTGTGCGTTCGTTCTCTCTCTCTCTCTCTCTATCTCTCTCCCTCTCGCGTTCACCCTAACCCTCTCTGTTTCTTGTTTTCCTCTCTCTCTTCTTTCTCTCTCTCTCTCTCTATCTCTTTCTTTATTTCCTCTCTCTATAGATGTCTCTCTCCCTTCCCCCGCGCTAGTTTATATACACATATATACATATATGTGTGTATACATCGTTATCCCTACTCCTATGTATGATCTTTTCTCTACAGTATGGTCTAGTTATACATACACATATACTTCATTTCTGCATTCATACACATATGCACAGATCTATGTCTCTTCCCCCCTCCCACGTCGTCCTCTCGTCCTCTTCCACGCCGTTGGTAACACAAATCACTTCTCCCCCCGTCATGGCCCCGTTTCCCGCTCCCTGTGGTTCCTTTGCGTCTTTCCCTCTCCCCCCCCCTTGGTGCTCTTGGGTCGGCGGCGGGCCACCCTCGCATTTCGTCTCGGGCTCTGGCCTGTGGGTTTCTGGCCTCGCACATCATCAGGGGGCGCGCGACGAGGACCGAGGGACGAGGGCGGGACGAGGAACGAGGAGGGAGGGACGAGGGACGAGGAGGGAGGGGCGAGGACGAGGAGGGACGAGGGCAAGGAGGGACACGGAGGGAGGGACAATGACGAGGAGGGAGGGACGGAGCAGCAGCCACGGCGGCCAGCGGCCCCATCCCCCATCCTCTACCCCCTCCCCCTCCTCGTCCTCCTCCTTCCTCCCCTCTCCCTCCCCCTCCTCCTTCTCCTCCTCCTCCTCCTCCTCAAACCTCCTCCTCCTCCTCCTCCCCACCCCCTCCCCGTTTCCTCGCCCTTCCCCCTCCCTCCATCCCCCCTCCGAGGTAAGAGGCGGGGAGGGTGGGGTGGGGGGTGGGGGGGGCTACCCGTTGAGGTATCCATGTGTACTGTAGGTTTAATTTGGGCGTGTTCCCCTACAGGGGGATGTTGGGCGAAAAATAGAACATACCCCCAAAATACCCCCAACTATTAAACACAATCAAAAATCGTCCCCGGGCAATTTTTTTTTTTTACTATTTTTGAATATTCCCCCTGTAGAGGGACACGCCCGACTTAACTGTAGGTGTTTGTGCCTATACTGCAGGTGTTTGAGCCTCGCGGGCTAAAAGGCCACCCTGCGCCGTGTGCCGACGCCCCGCAGGGCCTGTAGGCCAGCGACCTCGGATGGGGGCGGGTACGACGACGACGACGACGACCACGACCACGACCACGACCACGACGACGACGACGACGACGACGACGACGACGGCGACGACTACGACTACGACGACGACGACCACGACCACGACCACGACGACGACCACGACGACGACGACGACGACGACGACAACGACGATCCCCCCACCCCGCGCGCGGAGGTTCTGCTTCCCGGGCCGACGCTGCTGTCGGGCCCCGCCGCAGAGGGGAGGCCGCCGGCCAAGGCGGCGCTCAGCAGCCGTGGCCGCCGCCGCCGCCGTCGTCGTCGTCTTCATCGTCGTAATCGTCGTCGCCCCTCCAGGGGAGGGGGAGGGGGAAGAGGAGAATGAGGAGGAGGAGGAGGAGGAATAAGAGGAGGAGAAGGGTGAGGGTGAGGAGGAGGATGATTATGAGAAGGAGGAGAAGGAGTAGGAGGAAGCGGAGGAGGGGGAGGAGATGGAGGAGGAGGAATAAGGGAGGGATGAAGAGGATGATGAAGATGATGATGATGATGATGATGATGATGATGATGATGATGATGATGATGATGATGATGATGATGATGATGCTGATGCTGATGCTGATGTGATGATGATGAGGATGAGGATGAGGATGAGGATTAGGATGAGGAGGAGGAGGAGGAGAGAGGAGGAGGAGGAGGAGGAGGAGGAGGAGGGAGGAGGAGGAGGGGGAGGAGGAGGAGGAGGAGGAGGAGGAGAGGAGGAGGAGGAGGAGGAGGAGAGGAGGACAAGGAGGGGAGGAGAAGGAAGAGGAGGAGGAGGAGGAGGAGGAGGAGGCGCAGATGACAAGATGGAGGACGGAGAGGTTGGAAGATGTTGTTTGCCCCTTCTACCTGGTGATAACAGGGAGGAGGCGGGAGAGGATGAGGACGAGGAGGAGGAGGAGGAGGCGGGGAAGGTCTGCAACGGAGAAGGGAGAGGGAGAGGGAGAGGAAGAGGAAAAGGAGGATGAGTGGGATGAGGAGGGAGGCGAGGATGAGGAAGAGGAGGAGAAAGCGTGGTAGGAACAGTAACAGGAGGAGGAGGAGGAGGAGGAAGAGGCAGAGGAGGAGGAGGCAGAGGAGGAGGAGGAAGAAGAGGGCGAGGCGGAGGAGATGAAAGATGATGAGGAGGAGCAGACAGGATACGAGGAGGAAGAAGAGGAGGAACAAGGGGAGGATGCGGAGGAGGCTGAATCTGAGGAGGAGGAGGATGATGATGAGGAGGCGGAGGAGAGGAGGAGGGGGAGGAGGAGGAGGAGGAGGAGGAGGGAGAGGAGGAGGAGGAGGAGGAGGAGGAGAAGGAGGCGCAGGGCGAGATGGAGGACGGAGAGGTTGGAAGATGCTGTTTGCCTTTCTGCCTGATGATATCAACGAGGAGGCGGGGGAGGATGAGGCGGAGGAGGAGGAGGCGGGGAAGGTCTGCAACGGAGAAGGGAGAGGGAGAGGGAGAAGAAGAGGAGAAGGAGGATGAGTGGGACGAGGAGGGAGAGGAGGATGAGGAAGAGGCGGAGGAAGCGGGGTAGGAACAGTAACAGGGGGAGGAGGAGGAGGAGGAGGAGGAGGAGGAGGAGGAGGAGGAGGAGGAAGAGGAGGAAGAGTAGGAGGCTGAGGCGGAGGAGGAGGAGGAGGAGGAAGAGGGCGAGGCGGAGGAGATGAAAGATGATGAGGAGGAGCATGCAGGATATGAAATTGGAAACGGGAGGAGGAGCAGGTAGAGGAGCTCTATGATTGAGGATGAGGTTGTTGCGCAGTGACAACCAAACCGACAATGCGAGTATTACGTCCGTAATGCCATTGCACTCGTAAGCGGCACACGTCTTTGCATTGTGCGAGGTCATTGTGTCCCCATGTGTTGGGCCCCGCTTAGTTGTCGATTGGCGAGTCGCTCCTCACGACTATGTGCGACTACATGGGGGAAGGAGGAGGAGGATGGATAAAGAACATGAGGGGGGATGCGGGGAAGGGGCAGGAGAGGGTGGAACAGGATGAGCAACACCACCAGCAGGAACAGCAGGAAGACCTCATAACGAGGAGGAGGAGCGGCAGCAGCAGCATTTCAGGCAGCAGCAGCAGCAGCAGCAGCCGGACTGTCGAGATGAGCAACAGGAGTTCACACAGGGGGTAATTAAGTTGGGAGTTGCGGGAGGCGGTGGATCATGATGCGACAGACGAGGCCTGTGGTGATGGTGATGGCGGTGATGGTGGTGGCGATGATGGGCACAAGGAGACGACGCCGCCTGCTTCTGCCCCCCCCCTACCCAGTCGCGCGAGAGGCGTCTGGCGGCTTCAAGCGAGCCCAGCTCATCCTCGACAACAGTCGGCAGAAGGTACCGCTGCCCGCGAAGCCTTTGCCAGCGTCCGGCTGTGCATCAGGAAGCGGTACTAACCAACCCAGGTTGTGAAGAGTGTGAGGAGGATGGTGGACGAAGAAGAGGAACGAGGATGATTAGTAAGATTTGGCTTGTGTTGCACGCAGTGGCGAGAGCGATTGCATTAATGCGGCCACTGCAGCGATGTCCGTATCTGAACTCACATGCTAGGGCCGCCTTGGCGTCCAGAAGCGTCCCCAACGCCACGAAGAAGAGGAAGCTCCTCCTCGTTGCCAAGATGCCCCTCGGATCCCCTTTCTCCACCTCCTCCGCCATCTCTTGCTCCTTCTTCTCGCTCGTCCTCGCCCCGATCCTCCTACTTTCTCCCCACGTCTTCCTCCTCTACGTTGGCTTCGTCCTCCTCTTTGTCCTCCTGCCCTGCCGGCAGACCGCACCCACAGCGATCCGTGGAGCCGTAGGTTTGGGGGACCCCCAGGGCACGGACGCCGTCTCGGGAATGCGCCCACTGCAGGCCAACGTTGGCTGATACTGCGAAGGGCCTTACGGCCAGTGCCGCCGACCCTGAAGGGAGACGACGACGACGACGACGACAACGGCGGCGGCGGCGCGGGCTTATATCTACCCAGGTTCGCGCGGGCGGTGGGTTGGTGACGTCGTCGGGCAGGATGGCCCCCGTCTTCTTCGGGGCGAGCGTACGCTCTGGGCTAGGACTGAAGGGAGCTGTGCTCGTTTGGAACAATCGTGCGCCTCTGGATACCATCTCCGGAGAGCTCTCCGAGGCCAGGGGCCAATCCTCTCGACCAGAGTCAGAACAGGTGCAGTCGGAGGATGCGCCGCAGCGGGGACGCATCGTCGATGCGTCGCTGTCCGAAGCTTATGCTGGTCCAGCCCGAAGTCGCCGATGCATCTTTGACAACCTTGCCCTTTGACCGCGTCTGACGACTCCTGGCCAGCTCCACACGTTCTCAGGGCGACGGTCACTTGCTACTGGCATCCAGTATTCCAATGTTGTCCTTGTGCTCAGTGTCCATGATTCGCCACTTGCTATGTGTTTCTTCCTCGATACATAGCGTAATGCAGATTACCGAGAAGTACTCCATCAGCAGTCGGAAGTTGGGCGAGGATACCGATGCGCCGCCTTTGTTAGATTGGGAGATATCATGCACGCGGTGAGGTCAGACACGTCCTTGCTTCACCGCTTTTCGGCTCATCGCCGTTCAATCAGTGTTGTTTGCGATTGGGATCGCATCCCCGTCCCCTTCAACCACGGCCACTCGTTCCTAAGATGGAACCCTGCGATGGACATTTGTTATGTTGCAAGCGTTGTGCGGTGACCAATCAATGTTGTATGGATCCGTCTTTCCTTACGTAGCCGAGGTGCTGCCAGGGAAGGGGAATAAGGTGGACGAAGCTTATGAGGTTGATGATGAGGATGGGGATGACGATGATGATCAGGATGGTGAGGAGGACGCGGAGGAGGAGGAGGAGGCGAAGGGGGAGCCTCCAGAGGCTTCGGACGTTTTATCGAGTGGACCCCAGATCGATCTCCATTGTTCCCCGCAAGTCTGCGGATGCCCAGAAACAGGAGATATCGCTTCAATCATTCGGTCCTCGAACATCTAGAATCGTCAAGGACGAGGGGAGGAGATGTGTGAGAGGAAGCTGATGTGCGCGGGCTGGCCACTACGCCATGCGCAGAACTTGGGACGTAACGCTTACATACCAGACTTGGCCTTGATCGTGCCTGCCGCGCACCACTGCGACTCTCGGGTACGGCCACAGGTCGGCTCGTGTGGCCGTCCCGCTCTGTCTGGCGACCTTCTACTTCGCAGCGTGGTGGTTAGGAGATTCGGTGGTCAGACTGTCCTCACTTGAGTTCCGCAACCTGATTTACCGGACACGGTGCGCGCAGGGGGTGATGATGATCATGATGGTGTTGGTGGTGATGATCATACGGAGATGATGTTGATGATGTGATTGTGATAGGATGGCAACGCGGATGACACTGATGAACAACGGATGACGTCGGTGATGTTGGCAATGTTGGTGTTGGGGGTGATGGTGACGATGATAGTGATGATGTTGATGATGATGATGATGGTATTGCTGTTGATGATGATGATGATGAACATAATCATCATGCTGATGATGCCGATGATGATGCTGCCTATGATGCTGGTGCTGCTGATGATGATGATGATGATGATGATGATGATGATGGGGGAGGCGGTGATGACAATGGCATTGATGATGCTGATGGCGATGCTGATGATGAGGGTGATGATGCTGATGATTAAGGTGTTGGCGGTGCTTGTATTGACGATGTTGTTGACGATGGTCTTGTTGCTACTGTTCGTGGCGAGGATGGTGTTGATGATGCTGTTGACGAGACTGTTGATGATGATAATAAAGATGGTGCTACTAAAGCTGATGATGATGAGGATGGTGACGGTGATGATGATGCTGGTGACGATGGCGAGGACATTATCATGATGAAGGTGATGCTGGCTATGACGATAATGCTGGTGATGGCACAAGTGCGTGTGATGACACTAGTGAGGATGGTGATGGTGATGATGAGTATGGTGATCATGGTGATTATGTTGCCTGTGCTGGTGGTGATTACGTTGATGATGGTGACGATGACTTCGCTGATAATGGTGGGGGATGCGGATGATGATGATGGTACTGATGATGATGGGGATGATATTGCTGAGGAGTATGAGGATGAGGATAGTGAGGATGAGGATGAGGACGATGATTTTGAGGATGATGACGCTGATTACGACGATGATGGTGATGCTGGTCCTGCTGCTGACAATGATGATGGTGGTGGTGGTGATGACGGTGTTGGTGTGGATGGAGGTGGAATGACATCATGATGATGCTGATGATGCTGCTGATGATGATGACGTTGATGATCATGCTAATGATGCTGATGATGATGACGATGATGGTAGCGATGATGATGATGATGATGATGATGATGATGATGATGATGATGATGATGATGATGATGATGATGATGATGATGATGATGAAGGTGGTGGTGATGATGGTTTAGATGATGATGATGAGGAGGAGGAGGAGGGGGAGGAGGAGGAGGAGGAGGATAATTATGCTGCTGATGCTGATAATTATGATAACGATAACGGCGATGATGATGCTGATGTTGATGCCGATGATGATGATGATGATGTTGCTGATGATGATAATGATGATGCTGCTGCTGATGATGATGATGATGACCATGACGATTAGGATGATGAGGAGGAGCAGAAGGAGGCAGAGGAGGCGGGTGGGGCGGAGGAGACGGAGCAGGAGGAGGAGGAGACGGAGTAGGAGGAGGAGGATGAGGAGGAGGAGGAGGATTCTACATCATGTTTCTACCGCGCTGTGAGGGAGCCCAGGCCCGCGAGGTCGGTGCCCCTATCGCGGAGAGCCTCGGTAGAGCTCTCCTCGTGGTATCCGCCGCCGCGCTTTCCGTGAAGCCTCTCGCTGGTGATCGTTTTCTTATTCATTGTTTTGCCGATCGGCGCGGGCCCTCGCCCCCCCCCCCCCTCGCCCCCCCCCCCCATGGAGTAGATTTTGGCTGTTTGTGGCGCCTGTTTCAGGCAGGTGGAGACTCCCCCAGAGGACGAAGCAGTCGCATTAAGCAGAGGTCTGCAGCCGAACCCCCACCCCTCCCCGCCTCCCTTCCGCCCAATGTCGAAACGCCAAGTAAGGAAACGTTCACCTAGGAATCGCCCTCTGGGGCTCTTGTTCAGAGGACTCTGCAGAAGACTCCTGTTGGGTGTACGCCGTGGGCTTGATGCCAGTACGTCACCTTTTTTTTTTCGCCGATGTCAGCCTGAAGCTGACGCGGAGCCACCAAGAGGCGGGGAACTTGGGGTCGTCGCGTCATGGGCGGGCGGTGACTGGGAGGGGCAGCGAGGGATGCAGAACAGGGGCACGCCCAGGGGCGGCAAGCAGAGGCCACAGCGTCGAATGCGGAGCGCCCCGCGCTGCGGGCCAGGCGCGGCGTGCTTCTCAGGCGCCGCACCTGCGATCTGCACGCGCTCGCCCCGCCACACCGGGGTGCGCGATGGCCGCCGCCGCGCCGCGGCCGCCCGCGAGACGGAGCGGGTCCGCGGCTCGGCCGTGACGAGGCGGCCGTCGCGCTGAGGGTTCGAGCCCGGACCACCTGCAGCAGCTCGAGGCGCCGCCGAGGGCCGCTCGAGGGCGTGCGTGGGGCGCCGCGATCGGCCGCCGGGGGCCCCAGCTGTGGCCCCGAGGGTCGGGCGACGAGGACCAGGTGTGGCCGGTTCTGGACGCCCGACATGGGTACGGCATAGAATGGGTACGATGCCTAACAGCAGGTCCTGTTCATTGTGGGCAGGGCTCGCTGTCCACGCCGCCGCGGCCCGTGTCCATTCGAGACAGCCGCCTGCCCAACAGCGGCCGCTGTTGGTTTGGGGCAACATGTGTTGTTGGGCATTGTACCCGTTTTTCCTGTACCCATTTCGGGCGTTCAAACTGATGGGAGACGGGGGTGGTACAGCCGGGCCGCTGATGAAGGCACCCTTCTCGTCGGGGAGGGGCTCGGTGCTCCGCAATGGTCTTGCAGCTGCTCTCAGGGTTGCCCTGGGTTCTCTGGTGGATCAGTCGCAGCTTCACTCCTGAACAGCGTTCCGACTGCAGGTTTTTTCGCAAGGTTCGGGCTCCCGGGGCCTTCCTCTCGGCCCCATGGCCGTCAAAGATCGGCTGCCCTCCCCTGGGCCCCTTGGCCGGCAAAGAACGGCTGCGGATGAAGAGGAGAAAATTGAGGAGGAGGAGGAGGAGGAGGAGGAGGAGGAGGGATGAGGGAGGAGGAGGGAGGAGGAGGAGGAGCAGGGAGCAGCCCCGGGATCCAGGCGCCGTTTGTCTCAGGGCCCGTTCTGTCGGGGACGACCAAGAAGGGGGGTGACGACTTCATGGCGTGGGCCATGATGCCTCCCCAGATTTCATGGCGCCACTTCCTGTCTCAGTACGTCCCCCTTGGGCCGCGCACGTGCCGCCAGCCATGATTCCTCTCGCTTCGCGGGGGTTCACGTCCGGATTAGGAATAGTGCGCGCGTGGGGGGAGTCCTTGAAGCGTTTCCGTTTCCTCCTCCTGCTTTTTCGTTTTTTGTTGTTTCCATATTTTTCCCGTTTTTCTCCTCCAATTCTCTTTTTCTTCTTGATCAGATTCCTGTTCCTCCTCCTGTGTGTCTTGGGAAGCCCGGCTACAGCGACAAGGGCTTCCCCTCGATATTTCCTCACAACTTACCCCGGGACGCCCTGGCCAGAGGGGACACCGAACTCAGGAAGGGCGCTCTCACTCGCTTCAGACTTCCTCGCAATTCAGTGAAGTTGGCGGATTCCCAGCCACGACGACAAGGGATCCTCTTCGATATGTCCTCACGATTTACTCCGACAGCCCGTGGCAAAGGAGGCTCCCGAACTCGAGACCTCGAACTCAGGAGCGGCGCTCTCGTTCGAAACTTTCTCGTAATCCCTTTGGCCTGCGGCCCATCCCGCCACCCTGCCTTGGTTTTGGATATGAGGCCTGGGGGCTTCCTGGGACTTCCTGAGGTTATTTCGGGTGCGTTTTGGAGCTTACTGGGGGCATCATGGGGCAGAGAGCTCGAAATATGGATTCGGGTCCCCCGTTTGGAACCTACGTTGGAACTATCTTGGGGGCCTCTTGGGCCGGCTTGGAGTCTTTTTAGGCTGTTTTTGGAGTCCTCCTGGGCAGCTTTGTGGCTCTTTTTGAAACTTTGGGTCATGTCGGGACGGTTTGGGGGGGCCTCTCGTGCTGTCTTGGCGCGTCGGGAAGCTAAGGAGGCGGGAGTTCGAACATTCTTCAAACAATGTAGGACATCAATAGCATGGTTTCTGGGGTCCTCTGGGGAGGCTTTGGGAAGCTTTCTACGCTCTCTTGGGGGCATATTCGGTCTTTTTGAAGCCACCTTTGGACGTCTTGGAGCGCTCTCGGGCAGCTGCGAGGCATGCCACCCCTATTTGGCGTCTCCTCCATGCGCTCCTGGAACGCTTCGGGGTCCCCAGGGCCGCGCCCACATTGTCTCACCGCAGTTGATAGCCGGAGCCAAGGTTGTCAATCTGGTGCTGCTGGGCCAGAACATTTTCTTGAGGTGGGCGTGGCGGGTTTGGAGCCAGCCGGGCCCTTCCAGAGGCCGTCTCTGGGGCTTCTCGTGGCCGCATTGGGGCGTTCTTGGGGTCCTCTTGGGCCGTTTCAGGGGCCTCCTGGAGCGTGTTGGGAGCCGTCTTTGGTTGGTCCGGGGCCGTCTTGGTCCTCTGAGAGCCGAAAAAGGCGAGAACGCGAAAATAATTCAAAAAGCAACGAAATATCAATGGTTTTGGTTCTTGCAGGCGCTCTTTCGGGTCCTCTTGGGGCCCCTTGAGCCGTCTTGGGGGGCTCACGAGCCCTCTTGGGACCACTCAGGGCCGTCTTTGGGGTCGTCTTGGGCCGCTTTGGGGCCATCGTGGGCCATCTTGAGGCCCTCTTGGAGCCCCAAGAGGCTCACGAGGCCGAATTTGTTGATTGTTCATCGGTTCTCGTCGGTTTGGAGCCCCAAAATGAGGGCCTCCAGATTTGGTGCGGCGGAGCGGCGCGGCTCCAAGGGGGGGGTGAGGGGGGAAACATGTAAAACTATATTATATCGGGGGTGGACAGAACCCCCAACAGTGACACGTCGATTAGTGAATTGTCCGTTTTCGGTTCTCGAGAGGGCGCCGTGGCCGTTATTTTCCAGGCTTGCGCCCGCCAGGTTTGGGCCTCAGGTCGGTTTCACTAAACCACGTTTTGCTAAAGGGGGGTCTGTCCATCCCCGATTATATGTGGCAATTATACATCCATTGGATTCATTGGATACGTTGCAGTATCGCCTCCGCAGGAAACGCTGCCGCTCAGCACGTCACTTCCGGACGTGGATCCTTGGGCTGATGCTGCACCGCCGACCCCTGGGGGGGCTCCTGGGAGGTCTCTCGGGGGCCTCCTGGCAGCACTCATGGGGGCCGTTTTGGGGTCTCTTTTGGGCCTCTTTTGGGCCTCTGGTGGACCTGTTGGAGTTTTCGGGGGTTTCTTGGGAGCCTCTTGGGGCCTCTTGGAGGCCCCTTGGGGCCGAGGGCTCGAAATTTCCGTTCCGGTCCCCCGCCTGGGCCCCCATCCTGGAGCTCCCTCAACGCCTCATTCTTGCTACCCCCCCTTCGCCTCCAGACAATACTGGCGCGGTGACCAGTGGAGCATGCGAACAAAAGTACTCCCCCTCCTGTTCTTCCCTCGGTCTCCTTCTCGCTCCGCACCCCACCTCCTCCTCGTCAGGCTCTTTGCCTGCCTCGCATGGAATCGAAGGAACACCTCCTTCACCCACACCATGACATCCCATGACCTCTCTCTCTCTTGGCCTCGACGGACGACCCCCAAACATCCGCTCAAAATTTGTCCACCCCTTCTGGCGTCCGTCCAGGCCCGCTCTTGATCCGCTGCCGATCTCTGCAGGGCGGTCCCAGGACCACCGGACGCGGGACCCCAAGAGGCCAACTTTGAGGCAAAACATCTCGCGACGTGTTCCCCACGGGCCTGTCTCAGCATGCAGAAAAAAAAAAAACGGGGGCGTCCAAGAGAGGGGGGCCATGAGGGGGAGGAGTGCGGGGGGGAACAAATCCGCCGACCCCTTGGGGTCATCCGCGTGTGAAATGTTTCCCCCTCCCCAAACCCTTCCCCCGGGGGCCCGTTCCGGTCGGTTTGGAAGAGGGGGGTCCGGCCGGCCCCGGCTGAGCGCGTCACGGGCCTCACGACGGGCCATGGGGGCCCCGAGAGGCCCACAAGATTGTCCAAGAGTGCCCCGAGTCGCCGATGGATCGTGCCGAAACGCCCAAGATGGCCCCCAGACGGCCCAATAGGCCCCCGAGACGCCCCAAGAGACCCCCAAGAGGCATGCCAAGAGGGCCCCCAGAAGCAAAATTCGTTCCATTCCCGGAGATATATATATATATATATATATATATATATATATATATATTATGATTTTAGCACATTCGCCTCTTGGGCTTTCACAGCGTCCAAGACGGCCCAAAAGGCCTCCAAGATCGCCCCAAGACGGCCCAGGAAACCCCCAAGAAGGCTGGCCCAAGACGGCCAGGATGGACCGTGGACGAGGGGACGACGAGACATGATGGGTAAGGAGTGAGGAACGCCGAGCGAGGGTGGGGGATGAGGAGGAGGAGGGTGACTGAGGAGGAGGAAGAAGAAGGATGTGGAGGGAGGCACCCGGGGGAGGCCCTGTCTGCGTGAGTACAGCTTTTCCAGCCGTCCATTAAGTTGGGTCCTCGTTTTGAATCCGCAACGTAGGGAGACGTCGTGTTAGCAGTTAGGGTGAGTTGGATTTGGACGACGGCAGATGGGATGTCGAGGAGGAGTATGAGGAGGCGGAAGAAGAGAGGAGGAGGGGATCAACATAAAGAAAGAGTGAGGCCAGGAGAAACCCCTGCGATGCGCCTTTCGCATTCCGAGGGATCCTACGGGTACGTGTCAAAGGCCACGCACAAGGCGACAAACGTTGTCCGGGCCGTCAAGACGATGCCCAAGGAGGGGGTTGGTCGCAAGAGGTGTCATAGTTGCCGATGCTTCCGCTCTTTCTCCATGATCCTGCTCTTCTTCCATCTTCATGCACCCATCCACCTCCATCCATTCTCCTCCATCCAATGCCCATCCCTGTACCCGTGTTCCTCCATCCTCCTCCGTCCTGCCCCATCCTTCTGTATCCTCCTCGACCGTGCCCCACCATCTTCCCCCATCATCCTACCACGTCCTCGTCCAGACTCTTCCATCCGCCATTCTCCTCCGTCAGTCCTCCTCCCCCGTCCATTCTCGATCCGTATTATTCTCCTCCCTCCCCTACGCTCCGTCCCCCTCCCATCCCTCACTCCTACCCTTGCGAGAAAGATGGCCCAATGAGGGCCCCGGCGGACTTACGGTGCGCCGTGGCTGCAGGGCCGCGCGTTCCTAAAAGCGTTCACTCGTCGCTGCTGTCGTCGTCACCAGAGGGGGACGACGAGGACGAATGCGAGGAGCAGGACGAGGAGGGGGAGGAAGACTGGCAGGAGTTGAGGAAGGGGAGGGTGGAAGAGGAGGGGCAGTACGGGGAAGGCGGGACGAGGAGGTTGAGGACGAGGACGAGGGTTGTCGTAGTCATCGTTGTCGTCACCGTCGTTGTCGCTGGAGGACGGTGAAATGGAGATGGCCTGCAGGAGGAGGACGAGGATGACAAGGACGAGTGGGAGGATGGAGTGGGGGTGGGGGAGGAGGAAGCAGAGAGGAAGGGAGACGGGGGGCAGGAGGAGGATGTTGGGGAGAGTCATTATTGTTGGCGCCGTCGCTGTCGTCGTCGTCGCCGGAAAAGGAGGAGGAGGAAGAGGAGGAGGAGGAGGAGGAGGCTGAGAAAGAGGATCAGAAGGGATATGAGAAGGAATAGGGGAGCGCGTCGCCGTCGTTTTCGGAGGAGGAGGCAAACGGAGGAGGAAGAGGAGGAGGAGGAGGAGGAGGAGGAGGAGGAGTAAGGCAGTTGGAGAAGCGGCAGCATCAGCAGGATTCTCGCACCCTTGTTTTCCCCTGATCCTGTTCCCACCGGGTGTTCCTGTGTAGCCGTGCTTCGGAGTGGCATGCGGCCTTCTCCCACTCAGACCGTTGCCTACCAGGGGCAATGCGTCCTTCCTCGCAGCTCGTCATGTTGATTTCCCAACCTGGACCCGAAACAGGGGTTCTTGCCTATTACATGCGTGGTCTAGTGGGCGCAGTCCACGTTGCAGAAGTTGGAGTCATCAGCCCCGCGCAATCATCCCCCCCACACCCGCAACCTACTCTGTACATCCCATGTGACTGCGATTGCGGTGTCCCCTTTTGCAATGGCTGGCGCATGTCAGCGGCTGCGCTAGCGCGCGGAAGTTCGCGCGCAGAGCGGTCAGCTAGATTGGCACAGTCGACGCGGCCGCGATGGCGCTTATTGATGGGAACTTCCCAGCGCGTCTGAAATGCAGCGCTGGTGCGCGGGCACTTCGGCGAGAGTCTGTGACCTGGGGCTCGGGCTCATGAAGATGCTGGCCACGACCACAACGATGATGATAGTGGCGATGTTGTAGTGGCGATGGTGACGACAATGACGGCAAGGCCAAGCATGGCGCCGATGCCAACGACGATGACTATGATGACGGCTAGGTGTCGGCGGTGGAGGTGATTGACTAGTGATTGCTGCAGAGGTGACGATTGACGATGCCAGTAGCGGCGGTGGGTGATGGCGGGGAAGGGTGCGCACGCAGAAGCCCAAGAAGTCATACCGATGTTGATGTGCGTAAGTTTTAAAGAGCCATGCCCTGGAAAGGGCCGAACGCCCATGGCGTTGGAACAGATTCGGCGAGCGAGCGTGTCGGCGTGCGCATGTGGCCCACATGATTCGAGACGGGGTCTTGCAAGTGGGCGCACGGTGTGAGATGAGAAGGCGGGTCTTGCACGAGAGTGCTGGAATCAAATGGTTGCCGATGGTTTCAGCAAGTGCCTTCGGGCAGTACATCTGCCGTATTTGTGATGGCCAACCTAAGGGTTCTTGATGTTTGTACGTCGAGGCGAGTTCAGCAACACGGTGGTTTGCATGGTTCCGACATGTTTGCGCGCGTGTGGAGTTTGTGCCGTTGCAGGTGGTTCTTGCCGGAAAATAGATACAAGTTTGAATAAACGAGTGCCCGCGCATAGTATCACTTGACACGGGCGAGGTGGGGGCGATACCAGGTTGGCTGGGATGGTATGTTTATAATTTGAATGAGGAGGCCGAACAGTCATTCATTGTCCCTGGGTGCGTGGCTGAAGTGAGAATCCGTGGTGAGGATCCTGATTGTTGCGTTGGTTCTTCATCTCTGAAGAATGATTGTTGTTGATCCCCTCCCACCAGTGCATATTGTTTTTCTCAATCAAAGAGTGCCCCTCGACGCTCGCACCTTGTTTTTGACAGGGGAAGTCTTGATGCTCAGATTGTGCCCCTGGCCCCAAGGATTACAACAACAACAACGGCTCCCGCCTGAGAGTTCCTCCGATTTTGCGTAGGACTCCCGCTCTTGACACTTCCTCACAATTTACACAGGATCGGGGCTACCGCATGTGACTTTTCGCAATTTAGTCAGGAACCCCGCTCCCATCTGAGACTTCCTTACAATTTACTTAGGAACGGGGCTCCCGCTTGAGACTTCGTCGCAATTGAGTCAAGACTTCCTCGCAATTTAATCAAGACCCCCGCTCCCGCCAGAGAACCCCTCACAGTTCATTCAGGAATTGCGCTCTCGCCTGTGACTTCCATGCAATGTATTCAGGAATCGCGCTTTCGACGCTCAGGAAGCACGCTGCGCCAAGGACGCCGTCACAATTTACTTAGTAATCGCGCTCTCGCCATACTCAGGCATCCCGCTTGAATGTCCCACCCGCCCGACCCGCCCGTCAGGGGATCGCCCGCCCGTCGTAGGCTCCCGCCCGAGAGGTCCTTCAGGAACGGCGTTTTCGCCTAGGACTTCCTCGACGTTCACGCTCTTACCTTCCTGCTCCTCCTCCCTCTTCCTCCTCCCTCCTCTCCTCCCTTCTCTCTCCCTCCTCTCTTCCCTCCTGCCTCCTATTTCTTTCGTTATCTCTCCCCTCTATCGCTCCCTTTCTCTACCTCTCTTATCTGTCTGTTTGCTTCTCTCTCTCTCTCTCTCTCTTTCTCTCTGCGTCTAATCAACCGCCCCCCTCTTCGCTCCGTCTCTCCTGGCGTGTTCCCTCTTCCTTCGTCCCCCCCCCTCCCTTCCTCCCACTCCCCCTCGTTCTCCCCACCAATTCCAATGGTCTCCTCGTTCTGCGCCTGCGGCGGGCTCGTTGTATAATGTGTGAAAGTTTGGCGCCTGCGGCGGGCTTCTCCCGAGTCTCGCAGACTGCCGACGTCCCCACCGCCCCCATTACTCTTCTTCCGCATCTAGGGGGGCTACGTATAATATAGGCGGCGTCTGGGTCCCTTGGCCCAGGGGGAGCCCAATTTCCCAACGTCCCCGCCCCCCACCCACTGGGTACCCAGTCTCGCCCGGGGGGTATGGTGCCTCTTTTTGGCGCCTTGGGGGGTTGTTTCGGCTTAAAGAGTCGTCCAAAACACAGTTGCGGCATACGAGCGGCCCGAACATTGCTTTTGGACGGCCCCAGTCGGACCCCAGATGTTCCCAAGAAGGCTCCAGGATGCTCCCCCAGGAGCGCCCAGTATGGACAAACTTGTCAAAACCATTTTTTTTAATGACAACGTGCATGTTTAGCATCTTCGTCTGTTCGGTCTTAGCAGCGTCGAAGACGGGCCCAAGCGGCCCCGAATATCGCCCCAAGACGGCCCAAGAGGCCTCCAAGAGAGCCCCAAGACGGTCTACGGTGCGCCCAAGACGGCCCAAGAGGCGCCCAAGACGGCCCAGGATGGCCCCTAAGAGGGGCCCAGGAGGGGGAGCTCCAAGTCACATTTCGAGCCCTCCGTCCCAATTGGAACACCCAGACCGCCAGCAAGGCCCCAAGAGGCCCCCAAACAGCCCCCACGAGGCCCAAGAGGCGTCAACATTGGCTCCGTGAGTCGCCCGAAACGAATGCCAAAAGACCCCAACAGGTATCCAAGAAGCCCCTGACCACAACCGAATCTACACATACATGCACGCATGCATGCATATCTGCCTTCCGACCTACGTACCTTCACATGTCTTTTTTGATCTATATATGTGTAGATATGTATATATTTATACAACCATGCATACGTACAACCATACATAATGACGGACAGCCAGGCGGACAGACAAACATGCATGCATGCAGGCATACGTATTCATAGTCATACATGCACAAGTTCAAATTCATGTGTACGTACCTGCAGACATACGTGCATACGCACATACAAACGTATACACATACATGCATACATGCATGCATACATACATACACACCCACCTACCTACCGACCTACCTACCTACCGACCTACATACCTACCTACCTACCTACCTACCTACCTCCCTACCTACGTACATACACCTACGTGATACACATATGTACGCATGCATAGATACAGCCGTACGTATTTGCACCCACCCACATACCTATATATATATATATATATATGTATATATATTATTATCTATATATGTATCGTACATGCATCCATACAAACATACATACACACATGCATACATACATCCATACATACATACATAAATACATACATACATACATACATACATATATGCATACATACATACATACATACATTCATACTTACACAACATACGTGCATACATATATACATACATACATGCATGCATACATACAACCAAACAAACAAACAACCATACATACATACATACATACATGCATGTGCTCATACATGCGTACAACAATGTATACATGCGTACGTACATACAGGCATGCATTCATGCATGTGAGCACGCATGGGTGCACGTACGCACGCACGCACGCATACACAACAATGTGTAACCACACCTGCTCATACACGTATCGCCACACTTAAATGTACACATATCGATATATGTATACATTTATGTATATGGATATGTATACATCTTATTTGTAAATATAATATATGTGTGTGTAAATACACAGCTATACATATATATATATATATATATACATATCGGAATGGGCTGGGGGGCGGCCCCAGAACCACGGCCATTGCGTGGCGCGTGGGCCCCAGGCGGCCCAAGGGCTCCCGGGCGGGTCCTCAAGATTCCCGGACGGCTCCAGAGGCCGCCAGGACCATCTCGAGACCGCCCCAGACGCCCCGCGAGCTCTCCAAGACGCGCCAAGATGGCGTCAAGAAGGGCCTCGCGCCCCCCAAGACGCCCAAAGAGGGCCCCCTGCAGTCCCCCCAGAGGGCCCCGGGAAGCCAACCTCGACGGCCCCAAGCGGCCCCTCAAACCGCCCAAAGACGGCCCAAGAGGCCCACAACACAGTCCCAAGACGGTCCCAGGGAGCCCCAAGTCGCCCCAAGAGGCGCCCAAGATGGCCGCAAGAAGGCCTCGAGAGGGATTCAAGATTGGCTAAGAGAGCCTCTCAGACCGCCAGCTGGCCCCAAGAGGGCCCCAGAGGCCCCAAGAGGCCCCCAAGAGGCCCGCACAGAGGGCCCCTAAGAGGCGCCCAGACAGATCCGAACAGGGCCAAAAGAGGCTTCACATTTGTTCCCAAAGGAGCCACAGAGGTTCCCCGAGATACCCTGCAAATCTAGCTAATTTGGCCAGGCCTCTGTTTCACTTGGTTGCAGCCGTCGCGAGCCGTCAAGTGCTCCCACTTCGCGGCGGCGCCAACTGCTCCTGCGATTCCTCTGCCTGCTACGCTTCCTCCTACGCTTCCTGCTCCGCAGCCGCCTTCTCGTCCGCTCGGTCCCCCTTGCCGTGCTCGCCCTCTTCAACCCCTCTTCTTCCTCATCCCCGCCCGCATTTCCTAATGTATCCTTTTGCTGCGCTTGGCTGATGCGGTGCGTCCCTCTATCTACAGATGACCCGCCCGGGCGCCGTCGCACCGTCACGTTTGCGCAATCTTTGTCTATCTATCCGCCCCCCCAGGCGCCGTCGCGCTCCCGGGTTGGCTTGACTGGTGGCGATCGTCGATATCTATGTGTGCCTCGGCTAGAAGAACCTTCCAAAATTGTTAGGGGGGGCCCACTGCTCCCACGAGGCTCCGAGGCTACCCGCAGAGGTGTCCACAGCTCCGCCGCATGAGTTCCACGCGTAGCTATCCTGCGGCCAGTCCCCCCAGACTTTGCGGGTATGTCCCCGAGGGCTTCACGCCGCAACGAAGCGTGGGAATAGGCGCTGTCTGCTGCCGCTGGCAAGGGCCCCCCCCCGTCCCCTTCACTGCCGGGTGCGGATGGGGGTCCAGACCCTCCTCCACATGGGAATTATTGGGGGGGGGGTCTGGACCCCCCTCTCCCATTCCTGGGAAGATTCGCGGGAGGGGCCCGCCCGACCCCCCCCCCTTCCCCCATGGGAAAATCATTGAGGCGTCCACGACGACCCCCCCTTCGGCGACGAAGGCGACGACGACGACGAAGACGAAGAAGCCGACGACCACGACGACGAAAACGACGACCGCGACGACCACGACGGCCACGACGACGACGACGACGACGGCGACGACGACGGCGACGACGACGGCGACGCCCACGACGACGACGACGTCGTCGTCGACGACGACGATGACGACGACGGTACAGAAAGCAACGACGACGACGACAACGCACGACGCACGACGCACGACGACATCCCAGTCGCCCGCAAACCCCGACCTTCGTGTCATCACAATGCTATGGGATGGGCTGGAACCTAAGCGCGCCCAGCGCGCGCGCGTGGTATTAGTGGCGTAATATTGAACATGTGCGGTAATCCCAGGGTTTGCCGATTACCCAAGGGGAGGTCGATCTGTCGCTTCAGAAGGAACCCCCTGAAGTGCAACACGTGCGAGCAAAGTTTGCGATGCAACATATGTTGCATAGTACGGGGTGCAATGTGCATAGTCACGACTGAGCTGTCATTGCACTGCCAGCGCAACCATTGTACCCTCCCACTCGCAGTCTGTTTGCCAAAACTCATTGGGCCAAGAACGTGGTCACGGATTACAACTTTTAGCGCATGTCGGCGACGGCGCTGGCGCGCGCACGTTCGCAGCGCCGAGCGACCGCCCCACTTGGCACAATTGATGTGTCCGTGATACAGCTTACTGATGGGATGCCCCCAACGCGCCTCAAAGTCCGCGCTGTCGCCCGGGCGGTGCATCGCAGGTCGGTGGTTCAGGCGGGGGCGATACCTTGATGACGTCGACAACTGAGGCAGTGAAGATGATATTGGCGATGTGGTGGTGCCGATGATGCCGACGAAACCACTCACTGACGGCGTCGATGCTGATGACCACGGTGGCGATGACGAAAATGATGAAGGTGACATCCATGTGTATATGACAGAACGGATGTGTTGGTGTTGGCGGCAACGGAGGCGACCAGCGATGATGATGACGACCACGACGGGAGCGCGATGGCGGTGTTGAGGGGACTGAGGGCGCGCGCGCGCAGGATACCAAGAAATGCCGCAGTATGTTTATAGAAGTACGCTGTTCGTTTTCATGTGTTTCGAAGAGCCGTATCCTGGATAGAATTTGGAAACACTGGCATTTGCCAAATTCGGCACGCGCGCGTGGCGGCGCGCACATGGTGCTCGCATGCTCTGGTTTGAAACGGATTCGTGCAGTGGGCGCGTGCTAGGTCGACGCAGGGGCATCGCGTTGTCAAATGGAGAGTGTGGTTTTGGGCACGTTTTTTTCAATCCATATCGTTTATCCATTATTGGGGTTGGTGTGCACAGGCTGTTACATTGGAGAGCTTGCGTGCACCATGCTGTCGGGATGACTTGGACAGGTGCGCGCGTGTGTGTGTACACTGTTGCGGTGGCCTGTTTTTTGGTTGCGTTGTGCCTTGATCGTGTTTCTTTCAAATACATCGGTTTGGAAAATGATCAGTTGAGATGCACACGCGTGCGCGTTTGGCACAGTTTGAAAAGCACGAATCGGAGTATAAAAACCAACCTGTCTGGGATTGAATGGGCTCACTGGAGAAATGAACGAGAGAGCGGGGTCACATGACGATCACACATCCCCCTGGTGGACCCGTAGGTCGGGGTGTGGGAGGGTGGTCGAGTTTATTCTATCTCAGACAAAGTAGTCGGCGTACTGCGTTACAGGGTGCCCAAGCAATATGGTGCAATCGATGTAATGCAACGTGCTACGTGGTGCAATGTGCAAGCTGCGCAGTACATTCTACAAGCTGTATGGTACACTCTGTGACAAGTTTGGGCGCCACTATGGTAGTTCCATCTCCGTGTGCAATCCATGCGGTGCGATGTAAGCCGTATGATGTGTGGTATGCCTTCTCCCTATAAGTGAATTTTGTCAGCGCATGGGTTGTCAGCTTCACCGTTCGCGCATTCGCCACATCCTCCCGCCCGCATCTTGTTTTGCACAACCCATGCGGATGCGATTGCGGTGATTGCTTGGCCCTGGCTGGCGCATCTCTGCTGCCGCGCTGGCTCGCGCAAGCTCGGGCGCAGAGTGGCCAGCTGGTTTGGCACAGCTGATGCGGCCGCGATTGATCTTGCCTGTGAAAGCTTCTCAGCGCGTCCCAGGAACGCCGCTGGCGCGCGGGCCCTACCAGTGCGCGTCAGTGTCTCGGGCGGGCGCGACATCACGATGACGCCAACAAGTGCAACAACGATGATGATAGCAACGAGGGTGGTCGCGATGGAAAGTGGTGACGGCGGCACGGCCAATGACGGTGCCAAGATTGGTGACGATGATGACGTGTATGGTGGTGGTGATGATGATGATGACAATGATGATGATGATGATGATGATGATGATGATGATGATGGTGATGGAGATGATGATGATGATGATGATGATGATGATGATGATGATTATGATGTTTATGATGATGATAATGATGATGATGATGCTGATGATGATGATGATGATGATGATGGTGATAATGATGATGATGATGATGATGATGATGATGATGATGATGATGATGATGATGATGATGATGATGATGTTGATGTTGATGTCCATGTGTTTGTAATGAGGGTGATCGACGACTGATGTTGGCAATGCTGCCGATTGGCTGTGACGATAAAGGTGGTGATGCGATTACGTTGACGTGGGTGATGGTGAGGGAGCGCGTGCGCACCAGTTCAAACAATCAGGCAGGCTTGCTGTTGGCAAACATGGGTGCTCATGTGTGTTTGGATCATTATATCGAATTGCTTCGATGGCCCGTGGTCTGTGAACGTTTTCGACACGCGCGCCTGGCGGCGCGCGCGTGAAGCCCGCAGGGTATTTCCCAATACGGGTTCGCGTACTGGGAGCATGCTAGATCAACGCATGTGCAACGCTGGGTGAGATGAAAACGCGTGTTCTGGAATAAATTGTTGAGATCAGATGGCCCCCCCCATGAGTTCAGCAACTGCTCGCCGGCTGACAGTTTGCAGAGTTTGCGATCGACCGATTGAGTCTGCGATGGAGCACCACAGTTTGTTTTCTGGTTGTTATGTTGAATCGTGCGCTACGCTGATGTTTGATTGTCGTGATTGCGACATGTGTGCGTGCGTGTGGACTTCGTGCTTCGTTTCGCAAGGGATGCTTGCCAAGTGCCATTGGAGGTAAACTTGTTCCCGCGCATTGTATCATTTGACAGGGTTTCGAGGGGGGGACCGAGTTCGGTCAAGCTGGGGCGGTGCGAGTTCACACGGAAAGCGAGCGAGGATGCAACATCGCGTGCAACTTACCGCGCGGGAGCGGGGGGCCGTGAAGCCAGGGGAGGGAGGGGGGGAGCCAGCTTTCCTCTCGATCGCAGGATCGGATCCTGCTCGCACCTGGAGATGGCTGCCAGCGCACGCGGCGCCCACGGAACGACTGCCGGCCGAGCGCCCCGCAGAACCGCCGGCTGCGCCCGGGGTGCCCCGCAGGCGCTCCGCGGCCGCGGGGCGCCCGCCGGCCGAGGGCCCCCCGGCAGACCCGCCCGGCTGCCGCGGTTTCGCCCGCGGGGCGGCGGCGGGCGCCCCGCGGCAGCCGGAAGCCCCGCAGACCCACCCAGCGCACTGCCCTGACTCCAGTCAGGAGGGAAAAAAACACACAGACACAATTAATCCTCGATTCCCAGGAAAATATGGGAAAATATGGGAATTGGGGGGGAAGACAAAAACCCAGAAAATATTAGAAAATATGGGGACTATTTTTATTTGTGTGTATTTATTTGTGTGTCCTAATTTCCCTTTATCCAGATCCGCCCTACTTCTTGGGAGAAGTCGTAAGCAGGGCCTGGAATTCCCGCCCTGCCTTTCAGGCCCCGCTGATGCCAATCTCCGCCCTGCTTCTCTGGTGCTGTGTCCGCCCTGCTTCTGTGGACTTCCGCCCTACTGTATGTTGGGTGCAGAAATGTCCGCCCTCTTTTTTCGGGCTCTTATAGGTGGATTTCCGACGCAATTGTAAGTTGGGAAAACAAGCCAAAGTAGGGCGGATCTGGAGTCAGGGTGGACGCCCACCAAGGGGACACGGTGCGTCAAGCGGGGCGGGAACCCTTCAGGAGGGAAAAAAAACACAGAGACAATTCATCGTCAACCTCCAGGAAGATAGGGGAACATATGGGAAGTGGAGGGAAGACAAAGACCCAGAAAGCATGGGGAAATATGGGGTCCCTTAATTTTCGTCTATTTGTTTGTGTGTCCCAGGGCCCCTTCAACCTTGCAGACACAGCCGAAAGCAGGGGACGAAGCAACACACCCCTGATGGGAGTCTAGGTCGGCGAAGCGGCACGCGCACACTGTCCTCAGCAAAAGACAATCCGAAGATCACGTCAAGTCCCTCCGCTCTAGCAGCATGTCTTCTGGTCACACTGCCATGGATGGCTGCTGGAAGGACATGTATACAAGGTCGGTAGAAGGCCAAGAGAACGCAAGTCTGAAGTTCGCACGCAGCACAATACGTGGGCATCCGTGACATCTTTTGCAAGAGCCTGCACGCTGCGTGCGCCACGCATGCCGTCCCCGATCCCCTCGAGCAATATGTGAAGGCGTCTGACCCCCCGATGCGTCAGGCGTCTCTTTTCCCGCCTGCCTTTGTCGCCGCCATCTTCCTCCTCTGCTGATCTGCTGCGCAGGGCCAATTCGGCGCACTGCCGATTGCCAGACACCCGAGGTGTCCGACGTGCCCGCTGTAACCCGCTGCGGTGCCAGCTGACCGAACATGCCCCGACTCAGAGTTGTTCGGCGGCGCTCAGAAGGGGGCGGGGCGACGGGGGCGAGCTGGCCTCTGGCCCTCAGGCCTTCTGACACCCGAGCCCCTCTTGGAAGTCCCCGGGCCACTTCCTTTTGGGATCCGCCAGACGACGCACACCCAGACAGCGTGTGGGCACGCCGCGGCAGCCTCTAGCGTGTCCCCACCGCGCAGGTGCGCTCTGCTCCTCGTCCGCGACACCCCTCCCCTCTCCGCCCTCCCGCTCCGCAGCCATTTGGCTCAGGCTGTTGCCGCAGCCTTCGATGCCGGGGCCGCCAGAGCCCGAGGCGCCCCTGGCCTGACCGGAGCCATGGGCCGGTGGGGCCCCCCAGGCCCGCAGCGCATCCTGTGTGCGCTGGGGGCCGCGCGCGCGCTGGCATACTCTCCTGGCACGCCGCTCGAGAACCTGACGGAGGAGCGGCGGGGGGCGCCGCTGGTCGACCCGGCCAGGCTGCCGCTGCGGACGCAGGGGCGGTACAGCTAAGCATCGCTTAACCGGCCATGTCCCCATCCCCATCTTTACTCAGACCCCCACCATCCCAGTACTCCAGTTGGGGTGTGT
Source organism: Prorocentrum cordatum (assembly GCA_963575745.1). Classification (NCBI taxonomy): domain Eukaryota; class Dinophyceae; order Prorocentrales; family Prorocentraceae; genus Prorocentrum; species Prorocentrum cordatum. Next base: position 40,444 of record CAUYUJ010015191.1, on the reverse strand, counting down.
GTGTGTGTATATGTGTATATATGTATATATATGTAGAGATACATACATACAGACATACATACATACATGCATGCATGCATACATACATACATACATACATACACGCACCCTTCGAAACCCGAAGGAAACAGCCTATATTCCCATCGAGGGGGTATAAATCGGCCAGTGGGGCCTGGGCCATGCCCATGGGAATCTTATAGGGGAGCGAACGATGACATAAGCATAGGAAAACGGAGGTCCGCGCGGATTTCTCGGATTGGCGCTGGACCCCCTCCCTCGCGCGCGGAGCGCGCCAGGGGCTCGACACCCGAGGCGCCGCCAGGTGGCCCCAGCGCCGATCCGAGAAGTCAGCGCGGACCTCCGAGTTTTTATATTTATGTCATTGTACGACTCGGCGAAACGATGCGCAACATCACGGACAAGTGGGGCGAGCGCGTGAAGTGGGCCTGCGTCAACTGGTACGGCGCGTACTCCACGAGGCACGCGGTGGGCGGCCTGGAGGTGCGCCCAATGCGGGACATTGTGGACCGGATCGTCGGCCTGGGCTTCAATTGCGTCCGTGCCATGTACAGCGTGGAGGGGTATCCGAAAAAGGAGAAACGCCATAAACATACAGACGAAACCCATGCCAAGGAACACTTTGCTTGATTCCAGGGTGCCCTGGCTTCCCTGGGTTTCGATGGTTTTGCTATGGACAGGGTAACTTTCCCACTCCAAACATTGATGGACGTCCTGGGGTCTCAGGGTTGGGTTTCTTGTTGAAGGGTTCTTGTTGTCGGGCCCCTACTGTAAACTTCCGGCGCTCCGCGCGGATTTCTTGGATCCGCGTGGAGCGCCAAAAGTTTGTGGTCATTGCGTTTGTTCCTCTTCTAGGTATGTCGAAAATCCGGTTGTCGCTGATGATACGCTCCTCGCAAATCCAGAGCTCCAGGGAAAACGCTTCCTGGAGCTGTTCGACCTGCACATTCAGATGATGACAGACGTCGGACTCATGGTGATCGTGAACAATCACAACTCCAAGTCAGGCTGGTGCTGCCATTACTCTCAGGACGAGGGTCTTTGGTACACGCCCGAGTACAGCGAGGAGCAGTGGATAGAGAGCCTCGTCTTCTTTGCCAATAGGTACAAGCATAATCGTCTGGTTGTCGCCATTGACCTCCGAAACGAGGTTCACGACTACGATGGTACCCACCTCACTTGGGGAGGTGGCGATCCCAAAACCGATTGGGCACTCGCCGCGACCGTCGCGGGCAACAAGGTGCTGGAAACGAACCCGGACGTCCTCATAGTTGTGATGGCCATGTGTTTTGGCGCCGACCTCAGGCCCATGAGGCGCATGCCAATACAGCTCATGTATCCGAACAGAGTCGTGTACGAAACGCACAACTACCTCGAGTACCAGATCTTCGACAATATATCTAAGATCTTGCTGCCGTGGAAGGAGCTGCGGTCGTATGTTTTGTTTCTGGCAGTGATCTTCGTCTCCATCGTGGTGTTCCAGCGGCAGGCCTGGAAGTTCTTGGGCAAGCCGCTGCCGCCCCTGGGCGCGCTGCTCGTCTCCGCGGGCTTCTGGACGTCCTTCTTCTCGCTCGTGGGCCTCACCATCGCGACGAAGATGCGCGACTTCGCCATGCTCTTCTGCGCCTTCTCCGCCGACGTCGACTTCATGCCCTGGGTGGTGGGCTTCGCCGTGACCAGCGCTCTCTCGATCGTCTCCGTAGCCTTGGGCGTGGTGCTGCTGCTGCTCGGCCTCGGGGGCGTGGGCGGACAGCTGCAGGGGCCCGAGACCCGACGCCAGGGCCGCAGGAAGCTCTACGAGATGAGCCCCCTCGGGAACCCCGTGGTGGTCGCGGCCCAGACCTACGGCAGGGTCCGCGCCAGGCCCGAGGTCCGCGAGCTGGAGGACCTGGACTGCAGCGCCGCGAGCCGCCGCGCCGCGAGCCCGGCCGCGGCGGCCGAGCGCAGCCCCGCCAGCTCCCTCCCCGCCACCCCCAGCGCCGCAGCGAGCGGGGCGGACTGGGACGCCGGCCGCGCGGTGACGGAGGCGGCGGAGGCGGCCTGCGCGCCGGTGCGCTGCCGGTGCTGCGACCTCTGCTGCGTCCCCGGCTTCGGCACCTGCCTGCGGGTCTACCGCGACATCCCCGGCGTGGTCTCCAGCATACTGTTCCGCCAGGCGCCCAGGCCCCCGGCCGAGTGGGACTGCGGCCTCTGCGTCGGGCTCCAGGTCTTCATCCTGCTGCTGATCCTCATCAGCCTCTTCCTTGCCGCCTACATCTGTGCGCACCTCATCCCGACCTACAACTTTGCGGCCTGGCACTTCGACCGCATGTGGGGCTTTGCGCTCAAAGACGGGTATGACTTCACAGCGCCCGTTTGGATGGGCGAGTTCGGACAGGAGGCACGGGGCACGTACTGGCTGAACTTCGTGCGGTACCTCTCCTCGCGGGACGCAGACTTCGCCTACTGGGCGATCAACGGGCTCAAGTGGAAGGAGGGGGAGGTCAACGTGGTTACTGGGAACTTCGAGCCCTGGGACCCCCTCTGGGACGAAGAAACTTTTGGGATCCTGAGCAGCGACTACTGGAGCATCAGGCACACTTGGAAGCTGCTGGATTTGACAGCCCTGATGGCTTCCCCGTCAACTTGGAGGCCTGCTGACCATCCTTGCGACTACGAGGTGGACCCTGCCTGCGGCGGATGAGGGCTCGCGGCGCGCCCCCGTCTGCGCTCGTTCGCGTGTGGCGAGTCCACGAGTGTTCTACGACGAAGCGCTCTACGATCGGGCTCAGTTTCTAAACATACATCTTGATTGGGAACAACCTTGGCCGAGTAGCTACAGTCTGTATGATGTTGATGTGTGGTGCTGATGTATGGTACTGTATCGGTGTATGGTAGTGGCGCATTTTCGTAATGCAGTGTTGAGGCCGGGTCTGAATGTGTGCGCGTGTGTGTGTATGTGTGCGGTAATGGTGTTGTTTTCGATACATGGCTCAGGGTTGTTGCACGCGTTTCCGCTCGAAGTAGTTGATTTGGGTGTGGTCCTGGGTTGTTTGAACGAGCATGCTTGGTGTATACTGATGATGTGTGTTCTTGATGTATGATAATTGTGCCTGTGTACATGTGCGCCATGAGCGTTCATCCATGCATTATTGATTCATCGTCGTGATATACGCTGCTGGCGTATGGTGTAGGTTATGGCAGTGTGCGTTTCGTATGCGTGTATGCGTGTGCTCTAGACGAGTGTAATAGTTGCTTGTTGTTAGGGCGTGTGCCGACTGGTGGGCTTGACGTTTCGTTGCTGTGGCGCACGTTATTCAAGTATGGTGTTTGTGCACCTGTCTTGGTGTTGGTGTACAGTATTGTTACACTTGCTTGGTGTGCGTTGTGTGTGATGTGTTTGGTGCTTGCTCTCTAGTTGCGTTACTCATGCATGCTTGGGGCATTATACTCATGTGCGACACTGGTGCGTGATGTTGTATATGTTGACGTTTTGTGCTTTACTGGTGTAAGTAATTCGGGCACAGTGCGTGCACTCTTGATATGTGCACTTGGTGCGTGTGTGCTTCCCTCGTGCATGTGGCTGGTGGTTGTCATGGGTGCTTGGTTGTGGCATCTGATCGCGAAGTTGAGTATTGATGCGCGTTCTTGATGCCGATGTCTGAAGCATGTTCTTGGTTTCGGATGGTGATGTCTGTTCGTGATGGATCGGTTCATGTGCTCCTGATGTGTGTTATCGGAGACGCCGAAGGCAAACCACCGCCGCCCCCTGCCTTTTCGAAGCGCCTGTGCGGCCGAGCGGTGTGGCCAGAGTTCGGCCACACTACCAGACTATGTCCCCCCCAGCTGTAGTGGGAAACGTTCGGAGAACACATGGGGGAGGAAGAAGAAGAGGACGAGGGAGGAAGAATGACGAGGAGGAGAACAAGGAGGAGGAGGACTCTTTGGAACCTTTGGGGCACTCCTGGGGCCTCCCGCGCTTCCCGGGGCCTTTGGAGGCTCCTTGGGAGGCTCTGTGACCGTCAGAAGGCTGACGCGGTCGAAGGCTGTACTGGTGGCCTCTCTGGGCCGACTTGGGGCCCTTCTTGGGGCGCTTCAGGGCCGTCCTGGAGGCCATCTCTGGCGTCTTGGAGGTCCTCTGGGCCTCTCTTGGGACCGTCTTGAGGGCCTCTTGGGCCGTCTTGGCGCCACCTCGGAGGCCTCTTGGGCGCTCTTGGGGCCATCGTTTTTGCCTCTGGGGCCGTCTTGGGCAGTCGGAAAGCCTGAAATGAGCAAACGCCCCGATCCGGCGAAAGAGTATAGGAAACTCATGTTTTGTCCCTCTTCGGACCTTCCTGTACGTCCTCTTGGGGGCCTTCTGGGCCGTCTTGGAGGTCTCTTGGAGGCTTCTTGGGCCGTCTTGGTCCATCTGGAAACCATCTCCGGCCGTCTTGAAGTGAAAATGCGTTCAACCCCAAGGCCCCCAAGAGCGAACGTTGCCATGAGCCTGATCGGGCGAGTTCCTCGAGCGTTCTTTCCGTTCCCGTGCCGGTCCGGGTGACGGACCGAGCGAGGTACGAGCGATGTACAGTCGGCCTGGATTCGTAGGTCGACCCTGCCAGCTCAAGGGTGCCCTTGTGTCCTGCGCCTCGCGACACGCGCCTTCTTACAATCCTATGGCAACGTGGCCCTCGGGAGGGTCCTGTTTCCTCTGCATGTCCTGTCCAATCAAGTCCGACTGTACGTCATTTGGGGGGGCGAAGCCCTGAACACCAGGGCTCCCAACGGAGAGCCAGGGCTCCCAACGAAGAGCGGCGACTTAACAAGCTCTTCACACCAAGGCTCCCAAGAGCGAAGGGCGCCATGAGCCCTATCGGGCCAGTTCCTGAGGCGCTCTTTCCGTTTCCGTGCCGGCCCAGGTCCAATGACCTTCAAGAGCGAGATACGAGTAATGTCCGTTATTTGGTGGGGCGAAGCCCTTAAGGGAGGGGTTCCAGGGGAGGAGCGAGGCGCGCCAACCCGGGCTCTAATGGCCTTTTGGGGTCCCCGAGGCGCCCAAGACGGCCCAAGAAGCGCCCAAGACGGCCCAAAACACCCCCAAGACGCCCCAGGACGGCCCGATGATGTGCCCCAAGACAGCCTAACTTTGTTCCAAGAAGGTCTATGAGGCCCCCAGGACACCCTAAGATGGCTCCAAGACGCCCCAAGAGGCCCCCAAGAGGACCCCACAGAGGCTGAAATCGTCAAGTTCCGATGGAAAAACTGACCTGTTCAGCATATCAGCTTTTTCGGCTTTTGCAGGGTTCAAGACAGCCCAAGAGGCCCCCAAAGTCACACCCAGACGGCCCAAGAGGGCCCTGGGAGCACCCCAAGACCGGCCAAGACGGGCCCAAGACAGCACAAGAGGGGCCCAAGACTGCCCAAAAGAGCCCCAAGACTGCCCAATGAGCGCTCCACGAAGCCCCCAAGACGCTCCTGAGAGGGCCCCAAGAGGCCGCTAAGAGAGCCCCAAGACGGTCCAAGGCCTCCAAGACGCCCCAAGACGGCCCAAAAGGGCTCCAAGACCGCCCCTAAACTGCCCAAAACGGCCCAAAAGCGCCCCAGACGGGCTCCAAAAAGACCCCCAAGAAGGCCCAGAGACGTAACATAAAAGAGCGATCGGTAACGCAGAAAGCTCTTCACACCAAGGCTCTCAACAGCGAAGGGTGACGTGACAAACTCGCAACACTAAGGCTCCCAAGAGCGAACAGTGACGGAAACAACTCTCAACACCAAGGCTCCCAAGAGCGAGCGGCAACGTGAAAGTCTCTGAACACAAAGGCTCCCAAGAGCGAGCGGTGACGTAACAGGCTCTTATCGCCAAGGCTCCTAAGAGCGAAGGGTGCCATGAGCCATCTCGGGCCAGTTCCTGGTCCGCTCTTTCCGTTTCCGTGCCGGCCCAGGTCGAATGGCCTTCGGCACATCCCGCCACCGTGCCTGGGTTGTGGGTCGTAGGGTTTCTCAGGTATTCGGTGGGATGTCGTGGGGGGCCTCTCGAGGAGGCCTCTTGGAGGCGATTTTGGTGCCTCTTGATGGGCGTTTTGGGGGCTCTTGGGACGTCTCTGGGGCGTGTTCGGGCCTTTCGAGAGGGCCTCCTCGCGCCTCCTGGGGGGCATTGTGTGGCGGAGACCTCGGCTTGTCGGTTCGGGCTCTCCCACCGGGGCCCCACTTGGGGCCGTCTTAAAACTCTCCTGGGCCGTCTGGGGCGTCTCTTGGGCCCCTTGGGGGGCCCTCTTGGGCCGTCTTGGGGCCCTCCTGGGGGCCTCTTGGACCGTCATGGGGCGATCTTGGGGGCCGGTGGGGCCGTGTTCGAGTGTCGGGAAGCCGAAGCGGCAAGAACGCCACCATCCATCAGGCATTGTAGGGGAATCGTTAGATGCTGCCTCTTGGGGCCCCCCTCAGAGGCGTCTTGGAAGCCTTTTGGGGCGTCTTGGGGACGTCTTGGGCCGTCTTGGGTCTTGGGGCCATCTTCGACATTTCGGAGGGATCTTTCGGCGATTCGGGGCCCTCGTGGACCATCTTGGGATCTCCTTGGGGCCCTCTTGGCACGTCTTGAGGCCCTCTTGGTTCAGAACAAGTCACGCCGGAAGACGCTGGGGGCCGCGGGGGGGGACGCTGGGTACCACAAAAGGTTTGACAATGCGGGGTCCGGGTCCCTGAAATAGTCTGTAACATTGGGGACTGAGTCTAAAGGGATCAGGCAACTCGTGCCTCAGGGCACGGTGGCGGATCAATGTATGTGCCAGATCGGAATGGTGGATTTCTCCTTTTGGTTTCGGTTCTTAGTGCTTGTGAGGGATCGGTGACTCTTATAGGTGTCGTCTTTGTTCTCCGTGGATGTTAGGTGTGCACTGGATGTGTGTTATCGATGCATGTTGGCTGCAATTGATGTACTCTCCGTGCGTTAGTTCTAGATGCCTTGGACGGCGGGACGCCTGGACGCCGCGACGCTGTGACGCATCCCTGGTCGGGCTGGCTGTTACTTACGTTTGCTTTATTGTTGGTGTTTGCTATTTGCCGCTGCAGTGGGGGTGCGCATCAAGAAACCATGTGCTTTTCGTCAGGGTACCCTGGGTTTCCTCGCTCCTCACGATGCGCGGTGCCTTCCCGCGGCCGTTGAAGAAGCTGCTGCGTTCATGGTGCCCTTGGCTTTCCCCCAGTCGCACCCCTTGCGCGGGTCTTCAGGGCTGGGTTTCTTGTGAGGGTTTCTTGCGGTCGCGTCCGCACTGTACGCCGTCATTCGTCGTAGATGCGAGGCGGGATCCTCAGGGAATCACCAGGATCCCTTGGGGCCTGGCGGCCGCGGCATGCAGTCGTCATTCGTCGAAGGTGCGGGGCGGGATCCTCAGGGAATCACTCGGACCCTTGGGGCCTGGCGGCCGCGGTGTGTTGGGTGTGCGAGGCGGGTCTGGAGTTTTATTCCTTTTCGATCATGGTTCCATGCCATTATGCTCCGCCTGATGTCTGCCCTCTTTCTCCTTGCTCTCCCCTCTTTCTCTCCTCCGCCTCCTCCTCCTCTCCCTCATCCTTCTTCGAGCTCGTCTCAGCCTCATTGTATGTCCTCAGGTGATCCTTTGCTTTTTAATGCCTTCTCACCCTCTCCCGTCCCCTGTCCTCCTCCTCCTGTCATTATCCTTCCTTCACCGCCCCTTTTTCCTCCTCCCGCTCTTGATCATGTCCCATCCCTGCATCGACTCCGTCGATCTGGACTCGCTTGAGACGTGCCTCTCCCCTCGATCCATCCTGCATGTCGTTGCGGCTTTTTACAGCTTGGACGGGAGGCTGTGTCACAGATGCCTGCTTTCGTAATCCACGTGGTGCGTCCTAGGGTGCCCTGGAGTCGCACATAGCTTGACAAGACGTGTCAGCCATCGTGAACCCCAAACAGAGTTACTGCACAATGGATGTGCAAGTGTTGTGGTGCAAGCTGTGTGGTGTAGGCCATGCGGTGCAGTATACATGGTACGAGCTAGAGCCGACCAAGAGGCGGCCACGGAAGGCATCTTGGCGAAGTTTCGCCAGACCCACCCAGCGGACGAGGCGGCCACGAGGCGGCCGCGGGCGGCAACGTGGCGAAACCTCGCCAGACCCACTCAGCGCACGAGGCGGCCACGAGGCTGCCACGGGCGGCGTCGTTGCGACACGTCGCTGGACCACCCAGCGCAGGAGGCGGCCACGGGCGGCAACGTGGCGAAATCTCGCCAGTCCCAGACAGCGCACGAGGCGGCCACGAGGCGGCCACGGGCGGCATCGTGGCGACATCTCGCCGGACCCACCCGGCGCACGAGGCGGCCATTAGGCTGCCACGGGCGGCAACGCAGGGAACCCTCGCGGGGCCCATCGCATTCTTGTTGTGACATGGGCAAAGGACCCACACGTGCGGGCACTGTTTGGCGAGTTTCGGGCCCTCGGTTTGACGGCTCACTGCTTTGGCTCCCCGCACGGCCCCTCCGACTGAGATGTTGGAGCAGCTTGCCCTCATCGGCCTCTCGGCGCACAGGGTTCGTCTTTCTGCCTTGCGATTCCACCCACCGCGCCACATCCACATGGGGGGCGTTCCAAACATGGCTCTGCTTGCGAGGACAGGAGGAGTTGTCAGCTCTTCCGCGGCGGAAGGGCGGCGGAAGGTCGGCGGAAGTAATACGGGGCCGCCTCCGCTGGCGGAAGCCGGCGGAAAGGCGGCGGAAGGTGGCGGAAGTGAAAAATGCGCCCACCAAGAGGTGAACACGTTTTTGGGGCTCTCTTGGCGGCCTCTTGGGGCCCTCTCGGGAGCATCTTGGGGGCCCCTCGGAGCTTGGGGCCGTCTTGGGGCTCTCTTGGGCCGTTTGGGCGCCCTCTTGGGCCGTCTTGGGGGCCCGCGTGGGCCGTCATGGGGCCCTCTTGGGGGCCGCTTGGGTCGTCTTGGGGCGAGGTCCGCCATGTGGCGACGCCGCTGCAGTCGCTCCAGCGCCCCGAGCAGTGCCCGCGATCGGCCCCTGGCCTCCCGCAGGTTACCGGCCTGGAACATGTCCCTATCCCTATGCTGGGCACCGCCTCATCACGATGGCGATCTTGGGGGGTTCCTTAGTCTCTGAGGGTTCGGGGGTGGACAGAACCCCCAATAGTGACACGTCGATTAGTGAATCGTCCGTTTTTGGTTCTCGAGAGAGCGCCGTGGCCGTTATTTTCCAGGCCTGCGCCCGCCAGGTTTGGGCCTCAGGTCGTTCTCACTAAACCACGTTTTGCTAAAGGGGGGTCTGTCCATCCCCGAAGGGTGCATCCCTGAGATTGCCCTCTCCTCTCAGCGTGCCAGTCTTAGGGATAGGGACGAGTTCGAGGCTGGTGCGCAGGGGCGAGAGCGCCCGCGCGCGGCCCGAGCGGTGGGCCCCGTCTGGGCCGGTGCGGGCTGTGGCAGCCCTCGGGAGGCCCCATGCCTCGCGCCCCTGCCCCGGATTTCCCTCCCCTGGTGTGCCCCCCGTCCTCGACTTCACGTGGGAGTGACCCTTCGCCGGGGTGATCTCTGGTGCGGGCTCATCGGGCTCCCTGGGATCGCCGAGCGCGATGCGATGTAAGCGGCCCGCGCCCTCGGGTTTGGCTTCCTCGCGCCCCCAAAAGCTGCGCACCAAAGGTCACTCTTACCCAGGGTCACTCTGACGTCTAGCCGACATCCCCCCCCACGCTCACTCTTCCCCCCCCTGCTCCCCCTTCTCGTCACCATCCTCATTCCTTCGCCCCTCTGCCCATGCCCCGGGACCATCCCCCGTCCTCGCCCTTCCTCTCCCGCTTCCCTTCTTCGTCACCGTCTTCCTCCTCCTTCTCGTTCCCCCCTCGGCATCAGCCCTCATTCCTCTTGTGCCCCCTCCTTGTGGTTCTCCTCGCCCACTTAATTCTCCTCCTCGGCGTCGTCCGCCGTCCTCCTGCGACGTCCTCGTCCTCTTCGTGGTCGTCTTCATGTCGCGGGGAGGACTCCATGAAGAACTTGGACCGCTTCAAAACGGACCATGCAGCGGGCCCCTTTGCCAAGCCATGGGCCATGGCCCCCGGTCTCTACCCAGCCACAGGAAAGAAGGAGGAGGAGCAGCAGGATCAGCAGCAGCGGCGACAGGAGGAGCTGCTATAGGCAATCGCAATCATCCCAGAAGAACTGCACGAGGACCGTCGGCCTGCGTTGTTTCTCGCTTGCTCTTGCCCCGCTCATCGTTCTCGAGTGTGTCGCAGGCTTCACCACTTTGCCTTGAACCGCAGAGCTTGGTGCAACAACGCTCCGACACAATGCGTCTCGCTTGCGGCATGGCCTATTCTGGGGCGCCCCCGGAGAGCCCAAGACTGCACGTGCGAGCCCCAACGTTTCAACTGCATGCCCACCAATTGGGAAACTGTCCATCTCAAGTGTGGCGTGCGACTGGCGCCATCCATCTGGCACTGTCCTCCGTGAGGCAGGTGCTCCCGTGTTGAATGTGTGTGAACTTCATTCTGGCCGCGGGTGCTCTGGGACACCCATCTTGGATCGAAGCTGCGGCCCGATCTTCCCACTGCTATGCGAGGTTGCAGCAGGAGGGAGACGAGGAGGAGGGGGCGGACGAGGAGCGCAAGGGCGATCGAAGAGAAGGAGGGAAGGGGGGAGCAGTGGCATGGGAAGGCGAAGGGTGAGAAGCTGATCCTGGGCCTCTGGGTGGAAGACCTCCTGCCTCTGGAGGGCACTGGCCGCGCGGATACCCCTGCACGAGCGCTCTGGTGCCCTCTGTTTGGTCCACCTGAAGGCCCCCGCTGGCCGGAAGGCGACCTGCGGCCGCCCGGGCAAACTGTTTCCCCTCTCTCCTCCTGCTTTGCGCCCGCAGGCACGCACTTGACCCCGTTTGTGTTCCTCTCGGTTCGCTCCACCCGCGCTGTGATGCTGCCTTCCGCGCGCCCGCCCGCCGCCGCGGGCACGGCCGCCGAGCCTCCTCCGCCAGCCGACCTGCACACTCGGCGCGCGCGCAGCTCGGACGCCGCGCGGACGGGCTGCGCAGCTCTGCCCGCCGTGGCCTCCGGGGGTGCTGTCTGAGGCACGCCGCGGTGCCCAGGAACGGCGGGCGTCCTAGTGGTGAGGCTGTCCTACTATGCCGTTCGGTCCCTCCCTCGCTCCTCCCTCCCTCCTTCCCGTTGTGTCCTGCTCATCAACTCCCTCATGCTCGCCTTTTCCCTCCACCCTCCTCCCTCCCCACCTAGACCCCCATCCTTTGTGTTCTGTTCGATATTTACCTCGTGCTTCCCTTCTTCCTCACCTCCCTCCTCCCACGCCTTCTCCCGCCGTCATGCCCCCCCCCCCCAAAAAAAAACAGGAAATAAACATCTTGAAAGAGCTGGACCACCCGAACATGCGAGGTGCCTTGCGGCAACTTCCCTTCCACCCCCTCGTAAATGCCAGAGGGGTGGAGGAAACCAAGGCGAGGAGTAATCATGGGGCTGGGACTTGGGGAGAGTTGGAACCGAGAGCAAGAGAAGACGGCTGCTAAGGAAATAGGGGGAGGAACATATGAAAGATGAGATGATGGGAGTGGAAGGGTGGGAGGGAGGCAGCGGGAAGGAGGGAACGGGAGGGATGCATCGGGCGAGAAGGAGAAGATGGAGGGGGGTGGGAGGGAGAACGTGGGCGGAGTTAAGCCACTTGTGCCCGAAACTCTCCCCACGATTGGAATCTGGGGACACTTGCTCGAGCTTAATGTTTTGCTTGCTCTTGCTTGCGACATTTGGTCTCAACGAATAGGGCCTTGAAGAGGCCCGCCTTGCGTGTGAAACTCGGCTTCGCAGAGCACGCCGGCCAGTCGCTGATGAAGGGTCTTCTTTGGCTCCAGATTGGCAGTCTGAGTGAGGCCACCCATATCTTGTATGGGTCCTTTCCCCTTTTGTCCGTCGAATGCCCCCTGGCGCCTCGGTCACCGATCAAGAAGGAGAATACTAAGAAGAAACATGATAACAAACAGAAGAAGGAAGGGTGATGCCGCGGGTGGAGGAGAAGCCTGAGGACGAACCAAGCGAGGGGATGGGGTGGGGGAGAGGCGGACGGGCGAGGCCGGCGGGGAGAAGGAGGAGCAAGAAGATGATGAGGAGGAGAAGAAGGAGGAGAAGGAACATGAGCAATAGGAAGAGGAACAACAATAGGAGGAAGAGGAGGAGGAGGAGGAGGAATAGGAGGAAGAGGAGTAGGAGGAGGAGGAAGAAGAAGAGGAAGAGGAGCAATAGGAGGAGGAGGAGGAGGAGGAGGAGGAGGAGGAGGAGAAACAAGACGATACTGTCGACGACGACAATGAGACTCGCGTCCCGGACCTCTTGCGCGCGGCGGGCGGCAGGCGCAAGAGGGGTTTGGTTCGCCCTGGCACGCTGGGAGGCCCCCTCCCCTGGGGCTCGGCGCGTCATAAAGCTGTTCGAGACGTTCGAGGACCAAGAGCCAATGCACGACTGGAGTTGCTGCGGGGGAGGAAGAGGATGATGATGATGATGATGATGATGATGATGATGATGATGATGATGATGATGATGATGATGATGATGATGATGATGATGATGATGATGATGATGATGATGATGATGAGGAGGAGGAGGAGGAGGAGGAGGAGGAGGAGCAGTTGGAGGATGAGGATAATGCGAACAAGGACACGGCAGTTGGAGGAGGAGGAGGAGGAGGAGGAACAGCAGCATAGTGAAGATGAGGATCAGGGAGGATTGTGAGAGACAGTGATGCTAGGCGAAAGGGGCGGTGAGCAGAGGAGTCGGATTAGCAGGAGGAGCAGGAGGAGGAGGAGGAAGCGGAGCAGGAGGGGACCATCGGAATACGCATTCTCCCCTCCCCCCGGCATCGTGTTATTGTGTCCCTGCCCTGTTGAGCGAGCGAGCGAGCAGGAGTTCTGCATGCGGCTTGCTGAGGCTGCCGAGTGGGTTCTGTAGGGTTTCCTCGGAAGCGCCCAGCAGGGTTTGGGGGAGGGCAGGGACAGGAACAGGAGCCTGTCTACTTCACTGTGCGCATTCCACTTCTCGCAAAGTGCCTACTCGCACACGTCCGCACAAAAAAACAGGCTCGCCTCGATACGATGGGTCGTAAATCCTCCGTGGCGGAGCCGGGCCATCTGCGAGTATCTATTGTGCGAGTAGTGGGACGCGCTGGTCTACTCCGATTCGGCTCTGCGGTTTGCCTCACGTTCGGTTCGGGGAGGGTACCCTGATATTCTTCATGCTTAGTGTATGTCCTGGTGCACCCAGGGGAGTGCAGCCTCGAATGTTCAGTTTCGGCCTGCGGAGGGTCTCATGTTCGTGAGGGATGTTCTTCTGTCCCAGGTCCGACTCATAGGGGGTCGGTAAATTTGGGGGCAGCGAGGGCTGCAGAGCAAGGGCCCTTCAGGGGCCCAAAAGGGGAACCCTAAACGGCCCGAGAAGTGCACCTTTCTCCCCCCCCCCCGCCCATGTGTCGCCCCCCCATGAGGCCACGCCCAAGGAGGGAAACCAAGGGCGCCCTCGAGGGCGCGAAGTTGTTCGCGCTTTGCGCTTCGCGGTTCTGCTCCGATTCGTCCTGATCCTCCTCTTCCCCCCTAATGGGCGGCGCGAACGCGCGAAGTTATTCGCGCGCAGCGCGAAGTTCGGCACCCTTGGTGGACGCCCATGGGAAAGCCGTCGCCGCTACAGCTGGACCTGCCCTGTCAAAGCGCGCTTCAGGACATTGCCAGGAGTCGACTTTGAGGTGTGGGGAGTTGGGGGGGATGATGACGATGGGTGCGGAGGAGGACGAGGACGAGGAGGATGATGACACTTCCGAAGCTCCAACCCCGACTCCAGGGTGAGGAAAAGGAGGAGGCGAAGAGAGAGGGTTTGTTTCATGATGCGGGGGAATTGGAGGAGGACGGGGGTCAGGTGACCATGGAGGAGGGCGGAGGCCTAGCCGTCCCTTATCACCCCTTGTTGTCGCTATTTCCTTCCCCAGCATGATCTCACTGTTTACCATGATGTTTGTCATCGTCGTTCTCGTCAACTTTCTTCAAACATTTCTATGTGTCTTCTGTTCCATATAGTGTGTGTATCCTCTTTCTGATCACCTCCCATATGGGCTTGTGGACAGCTGACCCGCCTCGCGTGAACGTCACATCCTGCTCTGCCGAACAATTGTCATCTTTATGGTCGTGCGTACACTCGCTTATTCGTCGATGCTGGGTTGGACTGCGTTCAGGCCTTCGCAGTGCTACCGCCGTTCCTTTTCCAAGCTCCAAAGAAGAATGGTGGGGGGAAAACCAAGGTACTGGAGTTGGAAGTGGGAAAGGGCGGCGACGATCGCATTAACACGCACTTGCAAAGTTGTATGCATCATGTCAGGGTGTGGGGGCGGTGGTCTCCAACCTGGAACTCACGCAAGATGTGTTATTCTTCGATTGCGATCCTGTGGCCAATGCCTGTAGTCAGCTCCATTGCGCGACCCGGTGATAGGACCGTCGCAACTTCTACCTGGTGCTTCGGGGAGTTGCTATTGCCACCTTGCAGCGAAAGGGCACAGCGGCGCTTCGAAAAGGTATTCGGCAGCAATGGCAGTCACAGCGAGCGGACCACGCGGGTGCATCGCACGCATCGCTTGAGCCATGATCTCGTTGTCGCTTTGTATCCTCGACCTCCTGTCTAGAAGTGGAAAGGGACATCGTGCGCTCAATCTTGCGATCGTGCATCTTGCTTACATGTTGAACACCTCGTCGTGGTGAAGCCCCTATGTTTTTGACGGAAGTATGTTGTCGTCCATTCTCTTTGTCGGGACCCATGCCGCCGCGATTGTGGTGGATACGCGCTGAAAGTTTAAATGAAGGTAAACTGACAGATGTCTCTGGATGGTCATGGTCGAGGGCCACGTCGCACGCCGCCGAATCCTGACGTCCAGCGATGATGAGCACTGGTGGTATGTGGCGGACAGAGGAGAGACGAGCAGGAGTATGCGCACGCGGCACACAGCGGTGCCTCCGAACCATTCCTTCTTTCACTGGCCTCATCCTCCTCATCATCGTCCTTCTGATCAGCCTTCTTCCTCTCTTCATACAGGTTGCTTTCTCTCCTCGAGGACCCTGAAGGTCTCCTGATGTCCCCAGAGCTCCCCGCATGCCTCTCGATGCCCACTATGATCAGGAGGCCGGGAGAATACGTCATGCGTGTTATTTTTTCGTCGCTTCCCGTCGTCCTGTTACTCGTATTTCTGCGTTGTCTTCTTGGTGTGCCTTCTCTTCCTCATCCTCCTCTTTGTGCCGAGATGCTGGAAGGGTTCAGGACTCAACACGCGGCGTGAACTCTTAGGAATAGTTTGCAGGACAAATTGTACAATTAACTTGACGAGTGTGTGTGTGTGTGTGTGTGTTCGTGTGCTTCCGCCTGGATTGAGATAGAGGGAGAGAGAGAGAGAGTGAGAGGAGTAAAAAAAGGCACACACACACACGCCTGCGCGTACATGTAGATGTATATTTAGAGAGATACCCACTTATACATATAGGTGTGAATATAGATAGAGGCATGCAGACAGACAGTCAGACAAACAGCCAGGCAGAGAGAGGGAGAGAGCGAAAAGGGTCGGAGCAGGAGGGGGAGGGACAAGAACACAAGGATGATGATGCTGATGATGATGCTGATGATGATGATGATGATGATGCTGATGATGATGATGATGATGATGATGATGATGATGATGATGATGATGATGATGATGATGATGATGATGGTGATGAGACGGATTGGTGATGGGTGGCGGAAGCGGAGGAGGTGGCGGACGGGGGAGGGAGGGGGAGGCGGATGGTGTATGAGGAGGAGGAGGAGGCGGAAGGAGGGACAGGCAGGAAGGACGAGGATGATGAGGCGGAGAATGAGGATTACGGGCAGGAGATTGGTGGGAGAGTGAGGAATTAGGGCTGGGGTGGATTCGGCTGCGGGGGTAAGGAGGCACAGGAAGATAATGAGGGGGAAGAAGAGGAGGTTGTGAAGTCGAAGGGGGCAAAAGGAGGAGATGGTGGAGGATGCGTTGCGATGTGGGAAAGAGTGCAAAGGAGAGGGCAATGAGGAGTTGCAAGGGCAGGCGGAGGTAGGGAGGCGGGGGATAAGGAAACAAAGAAGGCGGAGACGAAGAAGGAAAGGAGATGAAGCAAACGCCGTGTTCCGAACCAAGGGAGCCAGGCCGATAAGGCATCTTCACAAGCATTCCTGACGTCCCCGTCAGCGATGCGCCTCTGAAGCATCTAATGCTGTGAACTGCATGGCCGCGGGTACTTGCTGTGCGTAGAGGGCGTGGGAGCGATGTGCGAGGATGCTCCGGCGGGGAGGGTATGATGAGGGATGCGGTACGAGAAAGGAGAAGGAGTTTGGCTGTGAGAAGGAAGGCTGTGATGGTGAGGATTATATGATTGTGGTGATGATGGGGAGAAGGAAGAGGACTCAGCAGATGGGCATGGTAGCATGATGGGCGCGATGGCGATGTGGATGATGGGGGGGCGACGGATGATGATAATGATGATGATGCTGTTGATGATGATGATGTTAATGATGCTAGTGATGGAAGTTTTGAGGATGGTTATACATATCATGCTTGTGATGATGCTGATGATGATGGTGTTGGTTATGAAAATAATGAGACTGATGTTAATGGTTGTAATGCTGATGCTGCTGATGACGATGAGGGTGAGGATGCAGATGCTGATGCTGCTGGTGATGATCGCAATTCTGATGATATGGGCGATCATAGTGATGATGATGGTGATGGTGCTGATGATGGTGATGGTAATGGTGATGGTGCTGATTACGGTGATGCAATTGATATTGGTGACACCGATGTTTGTGGTTGTGATGGTGATGATGCGGGTGCGGATGAATATGTGGTTGATGACGACGAGGGTGATGATACTGATGGTGATGGTGATGGCGGTGTCGACGAGGAGGAGTTCGAGGCTGGTTATAGTGATGTTGTTGATGCTGTTGTTGGTGACGGTGATGGTGATGATGATCAGGATGTTGAGGAGGTGAGAAGAGGCAGGAATGCATAGGGTGGGTGGAAGGACCACCAGGTCGAGGAACTGATTTGGAGGACGGTGATGTTATGGGGGATGAGGAAGGCGATGACGATGTTGGTGATGATGGTGGTTGTGTTGATGATGACGATCACGATGATGGTACATATGATGACGATGGTGGTGGGGATTGTGATGATGACGATGATGATGGTGGTCATGATGATACGGACGCCGCTGATGATGATGGTGGTGCTGATGCGGGTTATGATGAGGATCATGTTGATGATCACGGTGTCCGTGATGGTGATCGGGATCATGATAATGATGACGATTGCTTTGGTTATACCGTTCCTATCACCTGGAATTGAAACGCACTGTTGACTAAACGCGGTCGCTGTCTGGGTCTACATGCTCGCAGTCATAGTTGGTGGAACCACTTGAACTCCTAGACAGGTTGCGTTACCATGACTTTAGTTGCACACCAGCTAATCATCCAAAAGTGTACGCAGATTGACTCAGCGCTCGCAAGAGACCACTTTCTCACGGAATTCGGTTAACTCAGAAGCAGCAGTAGCCCCTGTCGTGGCACAGGTGGCCTCATCAAGAACGGATCCTGCAGCATACCAGACTATCCAGACCTCAGCTAGGGTCTGCACCTGGATGATACAAGCTGGCGAGGCTTTACAACTCCTCTGGCCGCCGTCAAAGCTGCAGCGTAATCTGGCGCAGGTCGGGGTCCGTGGAACGATGATGATGGCGATCATGATGTTGTTGATGACGACGATGATGATGATGATTATGATGACGGTTATGTTGATGATGATGGTGATGTTGTTTATGATCATGCTGATGGCGATGATGTCGATGATGATGCTGCTGATGATGATGGTGATGACGAACATGCCGATGATGACGATGATGATGGTGATGTTGATAATGACGATGCTGCTGCTGATGATGATGATGATGTTGCTGCTGCTGCTGATGATGATGGTGATGCTCTTGATAATGATGATGATGATGATGATGATGATGATGATGATGATGATGATGATGATGATGATGATGATGATGATGATGATGATTATGCTGATTATGATGATGATGCTGCTGCTGTTGATGATGATGACGATGATGATGATGATGATGGTGGTGGTGATGTTGATGATGATGATGATGATGAGGAGGAGGAGGAGGAGGAGAAGGAGGGGACACATGACGCGACAGGGCGAGCCACTTGCAGACGGCCCGACCGCCGCTCGGCCTGGGTCGCGGAGGTCATGGAGCTCTGCCTCGGTGGCGAGCTGTTTGACCGCATCCTCGAGGCCCAGATACTTTGGCAGGGACGGACGAAGAGGAGGTGGGGAGGAGGAGAAGAAGAAGGAGGCGGGATGGGGAGGAGGGAGAGGAGGAGACGGGAGGGGGCATGTGTCGCCTGGAGCTGGCCCGCGAAGGTCTTGGCAGTCTCCTGCTGGGCGGCGACTGCGCGTTTGGCGGCATGCACTGCCTTGCCGCCCCCTCCTCGTCCGCGTCCTCCTGGCACGTCTTTCCCGCCTCCCTGTCGGCGATCTCTGCCTCCGCGAGCGAGGCCACGTCGCCCTGCAGAAGCTGGTCGAAGATGCGCGGCTGCACCCCAGGCTTTTCGCGGCCCTCCGCATGGATCGCCTCGATCGCCCGCTCTGGGCCCAGGACGGCCTCGGGGCGCTCCTGCAGGGATACCGCGGGCCTCGCCCGCCCTTCCCCCGCAGGACCTCTGCGGCGCTGCTTTTTTCTGCCAGGCCTGCGCTGGCTGGGCCACGACGCCTCGGCCCCCTCCCCCCCGGGTTTCCCTCGATGGCGTGCAGCGCCCCTGCGAGCTTCGAAGAGCCACAAACATAAACGTGTGTCGCTCCGCACGTATCTCTTGGATCCGCGCGGGGCCCTGGCGGCGCCTCCTCCGGCGCCGCCCCTGTGCGCAGATCCAAGAAGTCCACGCGGAGCGCCAACAGTTTGCGTGTTTGTGGCGTTTTCTCTTCTTATGATACTTTCCCGCCCGGGAGCCTCGCAGACGACATCGGTGATCGGAGCCTCTGGAGACGTACTTGAAGAGGCGCTCCACGGGCTATCTGTCCCTGTTGCAGCCGCTGGGTGCAGGCCCAGCAGCCGACTGCCCCCCCTCGGCCAGAGGAACGGAAAGCGACAGCACCATCACCAGCGGTGCCACCACCAGAAGGAATCCCCCCTAGGTCCTAGCGTGAAGTTGGGCGCGTCCCTCTACAGGAGGAATCTTCAAAAATAGTTAAAGAATAGTCCGGGGACGATTTTTCGACTACTTGTCGACTATTTTTGAATATGTTTGTGTTTTTTTTTTGGGTTCGTCCAAAATCCGCCTGTAGGAGGACATGCCAGACCTAGTCCTAGCGCTTGTGCAAAGCCGCTACGGGGGCGCGAATTGAATCGCGGCTTGCGGCTCGCAGTTCGCGATTCCTGATCCTCACCCTCCTCGTCCTGCTCTTCTCCCCCAGGGGGCCGGAGCGAGATCGCGAAGCTCTGCGCACTCCGCGAAGCGCGAAGCGCGAACACGGCTGCCCGTGTCGTGGCAGTGGTGCCCTTCTTCTTTGTCCTTGCCTTGCCTTCGGGCTGGCTCGAGCCTCGGCGCGGCGCCTGCCCTCACAGCTTATTTGTCTCCCTCAATCCTGGAGTCCCGCCCGAAAACTTAGACCGCTCCGAAGAGGGAGGGAAGTCTTGGACACGCCCACAGTGAACTGTTCGGACACACCCCTATGTAGGATGGACGCCCCCCCACCCTATGTTTAAGTCGGGCTCGTCCCTCTACCTGAGGAATATCCAAAAATAGTCAAACAATAGTCTGGGGACTATTTTTTTGGATTTCTTGACCATTTGGAATATGTTTTGCGTATTTTTAATTTTGCATCGAAGATCCCCATGCAGGGGGACAGGCCCGACCTAACCCTATATATCCTTGATGTTGGACCTGACAGTCTGCACCTAATCGAGAGAACCACTCGAGTCTGGCATCCGGGTCGCCCTGCGCTCCCCCTGTGCGCGGGCGCCCCGTGCCTCGGTCGGCGGCCGCGAGACCGCCACCGCGCAGAGCCCCGGGGGGCTTCATCCCCGCGCGGCCCTGCGGCGGCGCGGGGCAGCCCGCAGGCCTGGCGGGCTCGCCGTGGCCGCTCGGCCGCCTGCGGCCGGGCCTCGGGCCCTTCGGCCGCGCTCGGCCTCCCGGGCCCTGTTCCTTTTTTCGGGCGTTGCCAAGGGAAGTGCCCCCCTGGGCCAGGAGGTGCCCCCAGGATTCTCGGGGCAGGCCGAACGGCCTCCAAAGCACCCCTCACGAGGCCCAGAGGGCCCCAGGGGCTCCAAAGTGGAGCGAGAAGCTGGGGGCACCTTGGGCCAGGGGTACCTTCTAGCAACACCCGGCCTTTGCGTCGTCGTTTTGGTCACTGTTCAGCCTTGTTGCCCTGCTCCATTGTTCCCGCCTCTTGTTTGCCACTGTCGTGGGCACCACGGACACATCGCCTTTCAGGGAAACGCGCATCATGGGTACATTGGATGAGTTGGGTGAACAGGAGGGGCCCGGAGGAGGATCTGAAGGAACCGAAGGAGGGAAGGAGGGACCGACGTGCTTGACCACACCCAGCACTTTGTCCCCCTCATGGGCCCACCCTCCTCCGCCTCCTCCGTGCAGGGCCCGTAACCATGTCTTCGCAAAGGCACCTGATAGTCGCACGGTTTGCTGCTCGGCCGCCGCCGTTAGGCCTCGCTTCTGACGCGCTTGACCTTAACGCCCCCATTCCACTTCCGGCGTCTCCCCCCTCCTCGTCCCCCCCCTTCACCCCCCCCTCCGATTTCTGTTCATGCTACCCCGCACCTGATCTGCGCGCCAGCCTCCGCTGCCAGACACCCCCTCGTTGCACCCCCTGCCCCAGAGCTGCGTGCCCGCCACCCCTTGCTAGACGCACGGTCGTTTGGTTGTGTTCCCTATTTCCCTCTTCCCTATCCCTCACCCAACCTTGTGCGTCCCCTTTCCCTTCTTTTCCCTCCGGCCTCTTCCCTCGTCCTTCAGCCCATCCACCCAACCGCCCTCTACATCCCCCGCCTCGGGCGCTTCCCTGCCCACCATCCTCCCTCATGTTGCTACCGGTACTTCCTCTGCCCGTGTTCCCCGCTCCCTCGTTCTGCCTCCCCTCCTGCTCCTCCCCCGTCCTCCCCTCATCCCACTCCTGCTTCTTCCCCCCGTCCTTGATTCTTGCTCCATCCCATACCCTTCCCGAACCTTTTTCATTTCCCTCGCGTCGTCCCTCCTCACCCCTCCTCCAACCCTTGTGCACCCTTCCCCTCCGCATCCCTCCCCCCCTCCCCCAGGGAGGGGAAGAGGAGGAGGGAGGAAGGCGGGACTAGAGGAGGGGAGAGGAGGGAGTGGGGGCGGGCAAGCTAGGTGCGCTCGCGTCATGTCTGACATCCTACCCTCCCTCCCATCCCTTACCATGGCGTAGATATCCTCTCTATTCGCACAGTTGGATGTCGTAGCAGGACATCGCATCACATGGCATAACATGGTGTTGTTGAATATCAACGCGTAGCCTGACATAGCATGGCGTGGCGACGCCCCAAAGTGGGGCTTCTGCGGCCCACAATATCACATAATCGACACCGAATGTGGATCACGTCCGATGGTTGCTTCGGGGGGCCATTTTCTAGATGTGGGGGCACATTTAGAAAGACCGAGAACCATGCCGTGGCATGACGCTGGAAATAATGACGCCAGCATTGCAGCGGGAGCACGATTCGGGACGAGCGGAAGTGCGGCAATGATGCCAGCGCGGCAGAGGGAGCACGATTCAGAGGACGCGTCTCCTGACATAGCATAGCGTGGCGACGCCCCAAAGTGGTGGGCCAGCGCTGCAGCGGGAGCACGATTCGGAACGAGCGGAAGCGCCGAAATGAAGCCAGCGTTGCAGCGCGAGCATGATTCGGAACGAGCGGTAGCCCGACAATGAGGCCAGCGCTTCAGCAAACGCAGCATTTTGAACAACGAATCCAAACCCGCTTCCCTGGAATCTGGTGTGTCAAAAGCCAGTGCGCAGATAGGGGGCCCGAAGTGTTCCCGGGCGTCACCAGGGGAGAGAGGAGAGTGGTACTCATATGATGTAACAGTGGAGGCGGGAGGGCGGTTGGGAGAAGGGGAAAAGAGGGACGCTCCCCTCTCCATCCTCTCGCTCCTCCTCTCTCCTGTGCCCCGAGGCGGGGCACTTCTCGGAGGGCGAGGCGCCCTGCGAAGCGCGCCCCCTCCCCTGCGAGCGCGGGGTTGGGGCAGGGCAGAGAGGAGGCGGACGAGGAGGCGGAGCGGGAGGGAGAGGAGAGGCGAGGGAGACGGAGGAGGTGGAGCAGCAGGGGGAGCGAGGAGGACGGAGAAGAAAGGGGGAGCGAGGAGCGAGGGAGGGAGCGAGGCAGGGAGCGAGGAGCGCCGTGGGAGCGAGGCAGGGGAGCGAGGCAGGCAGGGCGCGCGGCAGGGGAGGGCACGGAGTACGAGAGAGCAGAGAGGAGGCGGAGCAGGAGGAGGAGCGGCGTGAAGAGGAATGGGGGGAGTGGGTAGGGTGGTCGAGGATCCAGGATCGAGGTTTTCAGCGTATTGAGTGTTTTCGCATCCGGGAGGGTCCTCCAGGCCTCTTCAGACCTGTGGACAAGGAGGAGGAAGGAGGACACACACTCTGACGTGGTGTAAACCAACGCCTGCTCCAGCTGTTGGGTCGCGTTACGTTCCAGGGATTCACCTGCACGCTGGTGACACGGGAACACGATCTGCCTGGAAGGGGTACGGAATTGTCTTCGGACCACGCAGGCTGGCGATCCAGGTAAGACTCTGTTTTATCTCAGGTGCGGCAGCGGCTGAACATCCTGATGATAAGGGCATCCTTTAGTGTTGACATAAGCGATTGGGACGTGAAGGTGAGCTGGAAGAGGAGCAGGAAAAGGGTTCATAATGATAGCAGGGAAGAGTGATGCTGATGCTGATGATGCTGGTGATGCTTATGATGGTGATGATGCTGCTGCTGATGATGATGATTAATTTGATGCTGATGTTGATGCTGATGCTGACGCTGACGCTGATGCTGATGCTGATGCTGATGCTGATGATGATAACGATGATGATGATGGTGGTGATGATGCGGAGGAGGACGACGAGGAG
Organism: Prorocentrum cordatum; assembly: GCA_963575745.1. NCBI lineage: Eukaryota > Dinophyceae > Prorocentrales > Prorocentraceae > Prorocentrum > Prorocentrum cordatum. The sequence goes on along the minus strand of CAUYUJ010015191.1, from coordinate 17,272 downwards.
GAGGCAGATACGGGAAGAGATATAGCAGGATGATTCGAACGGGAAGAACGGGACAGGAGAACCATGAACAGGTACATGATATGGAGACGCAGGACTGGCAAGAGAGGAAGACCAGGACGAAGAGGAGGAGGAGGAGGAGGAGGAGGAGGAGGAGGAGAGGAGAAGTAAAAGTGGACAAGAGGAGTCGGAGGAGGAGGGAAAGTAGGGACCCGATCAAACGCCACCGCGAACCGACGGTTAATGCATGCCATGCTGAGGGCCAGCAAGACCACCATTGCCAGGGAACGCTGAGCTTCAACGACTACTGTGGCGGTGGCAACGACGACGACAAGAATGACGACGCCGAGGAAGATGACGACGACGATGATGACGACGACGACGACGACCAGCACAACGGCGACGTCGACGACGACGGAGACGACGACGACGACGACGACGGCGGCGGCGGCGGTGGCGGAAACGATCACGAAGAGCGCGACGACGAGCACGACGACGAAAACCACGACGGTGACGACGGTCGCGTCGGCGGCCGCCTCCTCCGCCTCCTCTGACATCCTACTCCTCCGCCTCCTCCTCCTCCTCCTCCTCCTCCTCCTCCTCCTCGTTCGTCGCCCTCGCCCTCCCTCCTCGCCGGCATTGAAAGGACCCCTCCTACGCTTCCTCCTCCTCCTCTTCCTCCGCCTCCTCTTTTCGCCGCTGCTTGCGGGTGCGCGACATGGAGCAAAAACACACGCGGGAGTCTTCCCAGTTCTCTCCCAACTGTGCAGATTCACGCCTCGACGCTGGCCGCAGTTGGAGTGCTCGATGACGGTCGGCCGCTGAGGCCCGTGGAGCTGTTGGATGAGTTCCTTTGGACACGCTCGACCTTCTCGGCATGGCTCGGACGTGTGCATTCTTCCTCCGGCGAGGACCATCGAGTAGCATCCTTGATCATTTGGCGAAACAACCACGCACGAAACCGGAAAAAAAGCACACGGAGTGGACGTCCGAGCGATGGCGAGCCTCCGCCTCCGCCTCCTCCCTCTCGGGTCGGACAGAAAGGGGGGGAAGAGGGAGAGGAGGGGGTACGAACTCTGCTGCGTGCACCTGGTTTCGGCCCCACCGCTGGGCGCCTTCCTCGACACGCTGGCGCCTCCGGCGCCGAGAGAGGCGCCGGGGACATCGGCTGCGTGAGCTGATTCTCCCATCCCCCCTTTGCTATCCCCCGCTTGTCTAAGAGCGTGAATTGCCTACCCTGCTTTCGCCCCCACACAAGACCAAGTCATACCACGCGCCTCCTCGTCCAGCGGCCTGAGTGGTGCGGGCCGTAGCTTGGCATCGTTCCACATCTTTTGGAAGCGAGGGTGGTCAAAAGCGGGGCACGACAGTCAACCCGTATAGTAAGGATGGACAACCTTCCCAAGGGTACCCTTGCATCCTTGCCTCCTCGGTCCACCCTTGGCCACTGTCGTTGGCGGCGCCCCCCCCAAAGAAGCGTCGAAGTGGGCGTCCAACCCCCTTGCATCCTGATCGCGCATCCTTAGGATACGGGCCTTTGTGGGCCCCGTCAACGGCAGGGCCGTTTTTTCACCGTTTCCCAAAACATGTCCCTTGAAAATGGAAACGGCAAAAAAAACGGCGACCGGAAACGGCAACAAAAACGGCTCCAGGATTGGAACCAGAACCGGAACCGGTCAAAAAAGCGGCGACGGATCCGGGAAAACAACGGCGTCGGAACCGGCAACAGAAACGGCAGAACGGCACCAGTGACAAGAAATGGCCCTGTCGTTTCCAGGGCCCACTGAGCCTTAGGATACGGGCAGGCACTGCAGGTTCGTACAGTCAACGCGCATAGTAAGGACAAACGACTTTTTCAAGGGTATCCTTGGGTCCTTGCCTGCCTCAGCCTCTACGGCCCGTCCCTAGCAATCTTCGCAGGCCAGAATACTTCAACTTCGGCCCCCAAGGGTCTTGCGTCCTTACCGCGCGTCCTTACTACACGTTTTCACTGTATGCCTCCTGCTTTCGTGCGACCCGATCCTCCCTCTCCCTCCTCGTCGGCGGCGCACCGCTGCGCGGGCTCAGCGCGCTGCGCGCCCCTGGGGCGCCCGCTCGCGCGCGGCGCTGGGCCCCGGGCGGCGGGCCCCAGGCACGCACGGCTCGGCACGGCCGGCTCCGGCGCGGGGCGTCTCGAGGCTTGCGGCGGCGGTGGCGGGGGCGGTGAGTGGCGCCGACGGTCAGAGGAGGAAGAGGTATACCCAGACCTCCTCGCGTCGTGAACACATCACGGCGGGAAGTTCTTCGCTACTTTCGGCCTCCCGGGGCCCTCGCCGGGCCTCGGGACTGCCAACAAAACGATTCAGTATGAAAAACCGGTCCCCCGGAAGGGTTCCAGGCCCCTGGGGGTCACGTCATGAAAACATCACGATGTCGGAGGTCTGGTAGCCATGCCGCCACCCTTCCCTACCTTTTTTCTGGAGGGGCCTCCTGGGAGGCCCTCGTCGCCACCGCTGGATTCGCCTCGATATTATGGTCGGAGCGCACGCCGGGAGAGGTCTGGGTAGCAGCGGTATCGATACCCGTTTGGTTTCCCCAGACAGGGGGTGTCGGCGGCGTCTGCCAGGGGGGGAAGCGAGAGGGGGCGGGCCTTCCCAGAAGGCTCGGAAGTCTTCCAGCCTTCGGAGACATGTTCTAAGCCCCCCCCCCGAAGACACAAACAACATGTCAGAGGGCGCGCGGGCTTTTGAGATGCCCCGCCGCCTTTCGAGAAGGTCTTCTCCTTCTCACGTCCCCCCCTCGCTCGCCGGCGAGGGTGACATCGGTCGAGCCCAGGACAGGGCTGCGCTCTCAGGGCGTTGCTGCAAGCTCGCAGGGTGACATCGGGGTGACGCTCCCAGGGCGCTGCTGCAGCGCTCCGGAGCGGCCGCGCCGCCCGATGCATCCTGCAGACCCGCTGGATCTCAGCCCCGGCTTGTCCCAGTCCGAGGCTGTCCCGGTCCCGGCCTCGTGCTTGGGGGGGGCGGCTGGCCCAGGAGCACGGGCGTTGGCGCGGGCGTGGGCGCGGCCATGTCCCCGGGGGCGCGGGCGCGGGCGTGGGCGTGCGTGCGAACGTGGGCGTGGGCGCGGGCGCGGGCGCGGGCGCGGGCGTGGGCGTGGGCGTGGGGGGCGGGGGAGCATCGGCCCCCACTCGCCCGTGCCTCGCCGAGCGGGGCCTGCTCGCCCCGCCCGAGGAGCCCCGGGGTGTGCAGCGCTTGGTTGCCACCGAGGGCCGCTCGCCGATCTGTCGGAAGTGCATCGCCGATGCCAGCAGGCGAAGGTGCCCCCCCTGAGCCAGTCTCATACGATCGTGTAAGTCGAGCGCGTCCCTATACAGGAGGAATGTTCAAAAGTAGGCAAACAGTAGTCAGGGGAAGATTGTCTGGCTATTCTTGGTTGTTCTCCGAAGATCCACCTGTAGGAGGACATGCCCGACCTAAGACGATCGTTCCCCCCCGGCCAGGTCTGCCGACTGCGCGCAAGACTGTACGCGCCCGCGGTTCCAGGCCTCCCCAAGGGGGGCCAGCCGGAGGGAATGCAGTCAGAGGATCGCGCCGCATGGCCGGTGCATCGGCGCGGCGGCGCGCTCCAGAGCGCGATTTACCCCATTCGCCGATGCATCGCCGATGCGGCGAGTTCTTCCGATCCCCTCAACTGCGACCCTACTTTGGAGGTCTCGAACTTGGTCCCCTCATCGTAGAATGCGATGCGATGGCAATAGCTTGCGCGCTGGGGCCTGGCACTTTGACCCACCGGGATTCCCGCCCAAAGCCGCGCACCACTGGACCCCCGCCAAAAGCCGCGCATCATTGGTAAGTTTTGCCCAGGGTTACTCTTGAGTGCAAGTTGCCGATTATTGGGGCCCGATCTTGTACGAGGCTGCCTTCGGGCTACCCCTGGGGTCCAGGCATCTTGACTAGAAGACTGCGGCAGGGCAGACGCCAGAGCTCTCGGCCCCTTCGCCCCGCGGCCAGCCCGTCACACGGCATCACGCGGGTCCGCTGGTGGACGGCCCCTGGGCACGAGGGCGACCCTGCGAGGAAACGCCCGCTGATCGGACGCCTGCGAGGAAACGGATCGCGGTGCGGCGCGGGGGGGGGGGAGCCCCGCCCATCAGGCACCATCCCACGATACCGTACAGGTCCGCGCCGCTGCGACGCGGCGGCGGCGCGGGCGCGTGCCTTCCAGGCGGAGGGCGGCCGGCCGCCTGAGCCGACCTGCAAGGGTCTGCGCTGCCAGACGGCAGGGGCCGTTCCCAGAGGTGGAGCGGCCCGCGTTCCATAGCCATGTCGGCCCGAGTGCGTGTGGCCCCGAGGCAGTGCACGCGCTTCGCTTCAGGCCGGTTCCCCAGCGTGCGCGATGTAAGCCATGCCTCGCGGCCAGCGGAGGTCTCGGCTAGCTCCACTGCTGGTGACGAGCGCTCTCGGCCCGTTGCTGCTCGGCCCTCGCCGCGACGGTGGGGTGGCGGTTGCCCTGCCGGGCAAGGTGCCCGCGCGGCTGCGGCATCGGCAGGCAGGTAGCCGTGGCGAGAGTCAGTCTGTCGCGGATACTTCTCCGGGCCGCCAGGGTTTTGCGGGGGGGACCCTACGGCAGCGCGTCGTGCCGCGCTTGAACGCCTCCGAGATCTCCCGGTCTGGGCTGGAAGAGCTGGTGAAGTGCGGCCCCGTGCTGCTGACCAACGCAATCGAGGGCCTGGACACGAAGGCGTGGTGCAAGGACCTCATGAGGGCGATGCACCGCGAGCCGCTGGCATACCAGCAGCAGCGGGCCGGCCCCTGGGACCTGCTCATGCACGAGACCACGCTCCGAGGCTTCATGCGTGAGGTGCTCCCTCGAAGCAGCCATGAGGACCCCAGGTTCCTCTTTGACGAAGATTTCCTCGCTCGGAAGCCAGCGCAGGCGGCGTGCCTGTCCGACCGACTCTCCCTCCCCAGGCGCTTGTTTGGGGAGAACTGGTTCGACCACTTCCCGGACCACCTCCGGCCCGCCCCGTGCTGCATTGTCGGGGCCGGCATCGGAGCCCGGTCCACGCTTCACAGAGATCCTTTCGAATGGACGGGTACTAGTGTTTGCCTCTGGGGAAGCAAGATCTGGACATTCCTGCCTCCGAGCTCGAACGTCTCCGCTGTGGACGCCTCTTTCGAGTCCTACCGCTTCCCCTACCAGTCCTACGGCAGCGACGGCGCCTCGCTGGCGGCGGGATGGCAGGCGGACGTGGACCTCTACGCGGTGCGCGACATGAGCCGCTGCCCGGGGCCCCGGGAGCTGGCAGAGGCGGCGCAAGGAGTGGGGCGCACGAAGGCTGCGGAGGCCACCGCTGCCGCGCTTCGGCGCTGGTGGGCGGCGCGCTCGTCGCTGGGCACGTCGGAGAAGCCACGCACTCCAGTGCCTCCTCTGCGCCCACGGGACTCGGCGATCGCCAGATTGCCAGACGTGGTGGTTCCCACTTGCGTTGTCCAGCGAAGAGGGGATCTGTTGCTCATCCCCGCGCACTGGTGGCACCAGACGTACGCTCCGGAGCCATCTATCGCTGTTGCTGGGCAGTTTCTCAACGAGGGCAACTGCCAAGCGGTGGCAAGGCATGTCTGCCAATGGCGCGGCGTCGCAGATTTAGCTGAGAAGTGCCTGGCGGAGCACGAGCCGCGTCAGTGGGTGGACAGTTTCCTGCGTTCGGTGCTCCCACACGACGTGCTCAGCGGCTCAGCGGCCACGGGCGAGCTGGCGAACTCGGATGAACAGTGGGAAGGCCTCGGCCTTGAGTTCAGCATGGACGACCTCTAATGTGCCCGCCCTCTTGATCACAGCCCGCGCGAAGGTGAACACCATTGGCTTGAAGTGCCTCTTCATCTCTGGCGGCTTCGTGCGTGGCGTATTTACCAATGCCCCCAGACGGAGTGGATACGACCAACTTGGCAGCTTTGCACACAGGAGTGCCTCCAGAAGCATTAGGGCGGCTCGTACGGTTTCGCGGCTCGTTGGCGCTCTTCGGCAGCCGAAGCTAACACCTGGTGTGATGGGTCCATGTTCCACCACCACTGCCACATGCATGAGAGGGAGGAGGAGAAGGAGGAGGAGGACCTCCTCATCCTCCCTTCTCCCCCGTCCTACATACACGCCTTTACTTGCAAGTAGGTATTTTTGGATTCAAGCGCCTTCCTGCTTCAAGGGTCGGCTTGCTGGTGCTGTGTCTTGTGATTCTCGCTGGGAGGGCCTGGACCCCATCCACGACATCCGCCTTCCTGCTTCCTGTTTTTGCCTACTTCTTCCGACCGACGTGTCTGGCAGCGGCGGTGGACAATTGGCCCATCCTGGTTGGGGGGACGCGCCGACGCTTTGTCCCGACGAATTGTGTTTTGAACTCACGACGTCGATTTGTCGCCCGCCGCTCGCTCGCACGACGCACGTTTGCTCGGTGCGCGCGGGGGCCGGTCAATCCTTAGTGAATGCTCTGTTGCCGATGCGCCGTCCGGGCGCCTGGCTTCTCTGTCTGTCTGTCTGGTGGGGGGGAACGGAGCGACCTGCGCGGTGCTGGGAACCCGCGCCCGCGGCGCCACGGCGGGGGCCCGGGCCGCACGGTCTGCCGCGCTCCGCCCGGGCGCGACGGCAGCGCGGGCACGGGCCCGCCGGGAGCCGAAGGCTCCCGCGCGGCCTCTGGCGGGCTCCTCGGCCGCGCGCCGAGAGGGCCTCGGAGGCTCTGCAGGAACGAATCAGGAGGGGAAAAAACACACAGACACAATTAATCGTCGACTCCCAGGAAAATATGCAAAAATATGGGAAGTGGGGGGGGAAGACAGAAACCCAGAAAATATGGGAAAATATGGGGGATATTTTTATTTGTGTGTATTTATTTGTGTGTTCCAGTTCCCCTTCAGAAGAAGGGCACGGGAAGAGCGGGCACAATGCCCAACAGCGGATCCTGTTCCTTTTGAGCAGGACTCGCTGTCCACGCCGCCGCGGCCCGTGTCCATTCAAAGGCAGAAGGCCGCCTGCCCAACAGCCGCCGCTGTTGGTTTGGGACAACATTTGTTGTTGGGCATTGGACCCATGCTTTCCGTACCCATTTCGGGCGTCCAAAGAGGAGGGGCGCATGCTTCTCAGAGGCACCCCTGCTTCTTAGAAGGCGCTGGCCGTAGCTATAGATGCAAGGCCGGCGCCCTCTGAGAAGCAGGGGTGTTTCTAAGGAGCCTTCCCCCCTCCCCCGAGTCCCCTTCTGCGCGCCGCCGGATTGAACGGATTGTGGGGAAACCAAAAGGTACCGACACCGCCACTCCCTGGACCTCTCCTGGGGCGCGTTCTGACCAGGATTTCGAGGCGAATCCAGCGGTGGCGACGACGGAGGCCCAGGAGGCCCAAAAGGGGAAAACGAGGGGAGGGTAGAGGTATGGGTACCTTTTCCTCCTCTCAGATTGCGCGGGGACGGGCACCAGAACCGGCGCCGTCTCACGGCAGGGGCCTGCCGTACGAAACAAGCCGTTCAGGAGCGTTCTTGGGGCGGAGGCGGTCACGAGCGCGTTGTGCCGGCCGCGGCGTCTGTCGCATCCTCCCAGCTCGCCCGGTCCCATAGACTTATACATATAACGGCGCACCGGGTCCGGGGGCCCGGGGCCGGGACCCCGACCGCAAATGTGCACCCCGGGGGGCCCGGAGGCTCGTCGGGGCTTGCCGGAGGCCTCCCCAGTCAGACAAGACGGCCCAAGAAGCGCCCAAGACGGCCCAAGAAACTTCCAAGAGGCCTCCAAGAGGGCTCCGAGATGCTGAAGATGGCCTCCAGACGTCCAAGGACGCCCCCAAGAGGCCCCAAGAAGCCTCCAACATGCGTCCCAAGAGGGCCCCTAGACGCAAAAATTGGCCCATTCCCTTCGTAAAACGTACATTTTCAACAAAGTTGTCTTTTGGGCTTTCCGACGTTACAGGACGGCCCAAGAGGCGCCCAAGACCGCCCCAAGACGGCCCAAGAAGCTTCCCAGAGGGCCCCAGGACAGCCCAAGAGGGCCCCAAGACGGCCCAAGAGGCGCCCAAGATGGCCCAAGAGGGCCCCAAGACGGGCCCAAGAGGGGGCCCAGAGGGGGACCACGAACCGCAAGCTCGAGCCTTCCGCCCCAAGAGGCCGCCAGGAGGCCCCCAGGAGGCCCCTCAAGAGGCCCCAGGAGACCCCAGACGTCCAAGGACGCCCCCAAGAGGCTCCAAGAAGCCTCCAACATGCGTCCCAAGAGGGCCCCTAGACGCAAGAATTGGCCCATTCCCTTCGTAAAACGTACATTTTTAACAAAGTCGCCTTTTGGGCTTTCCGACGTTACAGGACGGCCCAAGAGGCGCCCAAGACCGCCCAAGAAGTTTCCCAGAGGGCCCCAGGACAGCCCAAGAGGGCCCCAAGACGGCCCAAGAGGCGCCCAAGATGGCCCAAGAGGGCCCCAAGACGGGCCCAAGAGGGGGCCCAGAGGGGGACCACGAACCGCAAGCTCGAGCCTTCCGCCCCAAGAGGCCGCCAGGAGGCCCCCAGGAGGCCCCTCAAGAGGCCCCAGGAGACCCCAGACGTCCAAGGACGCCCCCAAGAGGCCCCAAGAAGCCTCCAACATGCGTCCCAAGAGGGCCCCTAGACGCAAAAATTGGCCCATTCCCTTCGTAAAACGTACATTTTCAACAAAGTTGTCTTTTGGGCTTTCCGACGTTACAGGACGGCCCAAGAGGCGCCCAAGACCGCCCCAAGACGGCCCAAGAAGCTTCCAAGAGGGCCCCAGGACAGCCCAAGAGGGCCCCAAGACGGCCCAAGAGGCGCCCAAGATGGCCCAAGAGGGCCCCAAGACGGGCCCAAGAGGGGGCCCAGAGGGGGACCACGAACCGCAAGCTCGAGCCTTCCGCCCCAAGAGGCCGCCAGGAGGCCCCCAGGAGGCCCCTCAAGAGGCCCCAGGAGACCCCCAAGAGGCCCAAAGGAGGCCCAAGGACAGCCCAAGAGGGCCCCAAGACGGCCCAAGAGGCGCCCAAGATGGCCCAAGAGGGCCCCAAGACGGGCCCAAGAGGGGGCCCAGAGGGGGACCACGAACCGCAAGCTCGAGCCTTCCGCCCCAAGAGGCCGCCAGGAGGCCCCCAGGAGGCCCCTCAAGAGGCCCCAGGAGACCCCAGACGTCCAAGGACGCCCCCACGACGCTTCGCGTCACCAATTTCTTCTCACAACGGTTCCTGGGTCTGTGACTCGACAGAACCTAAGCGCGCGCGAAGCGCGCGCGTGGTTCTAGTCCGATCTATCCATGCTCGGGACGACCGACATGGGCACGGAAAGAATGGGTACAGAGACCGACAGCACTTCTTGTTCATTTCGAACAGGATTCGCTGTCGGCGTCGCCGCGGATCGTGTCCATTTGAGACAGAAGGCCGCCTGCCAAACAGCGGCCGCTGTTGATTCGGGGCAACATTTGCTGTTGGGCATGTTGCCCATTGTTTCCGTGCCCATTTCGGGCGTCCAAACATGCCGTGAACGATTTGTCTGCATGTTGATTCCGTCCAAGGGATCTGCCTTTTGCAGATTTTGGGGTTTCTGATCGGATCGGGCTGGTGTATCCGGTCATCATGCCGAGACGTTCGCCTGGGACCTTCACTCGTTCCAGGATTTGCAGTAGCTGATTCATCTGATTGGGTACTGTTTTGGGGGGCGAAAGCATGGGGATGACTCCCTCGTCTGTTCGTCGTCTTCGTCGTCTTCCTTCCTTCTATCCGACTCTCCTTTCTCCTCCTGCTCTCTCTATCATCCCACCCTTCTTCCGCCTCTCTTCTCCTTTCTCCACTCCCCCTCTCCCGTCCCCATCTGCGGGGAAGCGGGGGAGTGAGGCAAGGAGGAGCATCGATAATCAACTCACCAACCATGGATTTTATTTTTCCATCATTCCTGCTACTCACTCGGGGGAGGGGCGATCACTGGGAGGTTGAACACTACGCAAACGCGAGCCTCTCTCAAGGAAAGGCGTCTGTCCCGTGGCGATGAGACGGGAAGGCGCACTGGGGCGTGGCGATGAGACGGGAAGTCTCACTGGGGGATTCGGCACGATTCCATCATTATCGTCATCATCATGGTCATTATCATTTTCATTCGAATGACCATCATCATCATGATTCACGACAGGAGTATGCGTGGTCCGTCGAGCCGGAAGACTCCAGAAAGGTGGCCGATGAGGTTTCGTCGGTTCCAGACGAAAGTTTTGTTCGTCGTTGTGGCTCCTTTGCTGCAGTGTCACGTCATCAGCAAATCGGGCTTCATCTCGAACAGGGACATGTAGTCAATAGAGTCGAAGACTGGGGTTCGCCTTTCAGTTGCCCGATCGCGACGTACATGCGCGAATGCTTTTTTTCCGAATGCGATCGCCCTGAAGAGCTACAAGTCACGTCATTCGTGAATTTGAGCATGCAGCGAGCCATTACGGACGGTGTCAAGCTCCATGTTTGGTCACAGGGCGAGAACGAGGGTGTCGACAGCCTGTGCTCGGAGGAATGCAATGAATTATGCGCGACGGGGGGTGGACAGAGCGCCGCGTTCCCAGAACTTCTTATGATTGTCACGCGCGAGCCCCAAGAACGAAGAGGGCAAGGCTCAGTTGGGCCCACGTGGTGCTTGAGGGAAATCGCTCGACAATTTCCACGTGCCCACCGCCGATTGCAACCAAACAAGCATGGCAAATTATGGTCATCATTACCGCTACGATTGCCCGCGCCGTCATCATCGCCATGCCTGCTATAGCCCCGACCGTCGCGGCAATTGTGGAAAGACAGCGGTCGTAGTCGCAATATTTCAAGTTGTTGAATCGTGCGCGCATTGTGCGTCGCAGCTTCCTTGAAGAGAGCGAGAGAGAGAGAGAGAGAGAGAGAGAGAGAGAGAGAAACAAAAAAAAAAAAGAGAAAGAGAACGACGAGAGAAGTGAGAGAGAGAGAGAGGAGAGAGGGAGAGAGAGCAAAACAAGTGAGGGAAATAAAGATAGAGAGAGAGAGAGAGACAGGGGCAGGGCGGGAGAGAGAGGAAGCGATATACAAACGCATATACATGACTGGAGAAAGAGAGAGAGAGAGGGAGACACTGAGAGAGAGGGCGATTTTGATATACATCCGAGTGAGGGGGCCGAACGGGCATTCATTGTCCCTGGGTGCGTCGCTGAAGAGGGGATTCGTGGTGAGAATTGTGCTTGTTGCGTTGATGTTGTTGTTGCTGTTAGTAGTGTTGTTGTTGTTGCTGTGGTTTGTTGTCGTCGTCCCACCCGCGACCCACCCGCGACCCACCCCGCGACCCACCCCGCGACCTACGCTGCGACCCAACCCGTGACCCACCCGCGACCTGACCCGCGACCAACCCGCGACTCATCCCGCGGCCCACCCGCGGCCCACCCGCGACCCACCCGCGACCCACTCGCGACCCACCCTCGAACCACCCCGCGACCCACCCGCGACCCATCCCGCGGCCCACCCCGCGACCCACCCGCGATCCACCCAGCGACCCACCCGCGACCCACCCTCAAGGGAGGAGAAACCACCCTGACCCGACAATTGACGTTTACTAAACGGCCCTGGCGTTTACTAAGCAGCCCCGCCCTGTCCGATTCATTACATGTTTGCGTTTGCTACACGGCTTCGCTTGGCGGGGTGATTATTATGGGGTGAACTTTTTGCCCTCTACACCCGCGACCCAACAACGATCCAACCGCGACCAACCCTCGCCCTACCATCATTGGTTAAGCGAAAAAATCGGCGCCCGCGGCGGGCTCATTGTACAATTTGTGAAACTTTGGCGCCTGTGGCTGGCTTCTCCAGAGTCTCGCAAACTGCCTACGTCCCCACAGCCCCCTCACTCTCATCCGCATCTGCGGGGTGCTACGTATACGTTCCTCTTCGTATATTTTGATCAGCCCGGGCGGGGGGTCCCCCCCACAAAAAAAACCGCACTCCCGGGATCTGGGGCTTTGGGACCCTCCGGACGGGCCTCGAAGCGGCCCCCCGGGCCTCGCAGGGCGTTTAGCCAAGCCTTCCCAGCAAACCTGGGGCGATCAGGGGGGGTCATCGGAGAAGTCCCAGAGACCCCCAAGACAGCACAAGAGTGCCTCAAGAGTGACCGACGTGACCTCAAGATGGCCCAAGAGGCCTCCAGGATGGCCCCAAAGGCTTCAAAAAGCCTCCAAGAGCACTCCCGAGAAGGCCCCAAGAGGCAAGCAGAATTGTTTTTCTATGGGTTTTCGGTGACTTTTGGGGTTCTCCTCTTTTCGGCTTCCCGACGCTCCAACACGGCAGTCTTCTGGGCGTCCGAAGGCTTTCTTAAGGCCTTCTGGAGGCCTCCTGGGAGTGTTTTGGAGGTTCTGGGGGCCTCCTCGGCCACCCTGCCTCCAACCGCGGTCTCCCTGAACGAGACCGGGTCATGATTTGGAATGCTTCGGAGGGTGTCTTGGGGCCGTCTTGGGCCGCCATGGGGCTCTCTTAGGGCCATCGTTGACCCCTGTTGTGCCGTTTTGGGCTCTCTCTGCCTGGAAGCCCTTTCGGGTGGTTGTGGGGCGATTTTGGAACCTCCCAGGCGGCCTCGGACGCCCAGAAGGCTGCCGTATTGGAGCGTCGGGAAGCCGAAAAGAGGAGAACCCCAACATTCACCAAAAACCCGCAGAAAATCCATGATTTGTGCCTCTTGGGGCCTTCTCGGGAGTGCTCTTGGAGGCTTTTTGAAGCCTTTGGGGCCATCCTGGAGGCCTCTTGGGCCATCTTGAGGTCACGTCGGTCACTCTTGAGGCACTCTTGTGCTGTCTTGGGGGTCTCTGGGACGTCTCCGATGACCCCCCTGATCGATCTAGGTGTGCTGGGAAGGCTTGGCAAAACGCCCTGCGAGGCCCGGGGGGCCGCTTCGAGGCCCGTCCGGAGGGTCCCAAAGCCCCAGATCCCGGAGTTCCCAACCGGGCTTATAAAGATTCAGGAAGCGGAATATACGTAGCATCCCGCAGTTGCGGATAAGAGTGAGGGGGCGGCGGGGACGTCGGCAGTCTGCGAGGCTTTGAAGAAGCCCGCCGCAGGCGAACATTTTTTCAAGCTATACAACGAGGCCGAAGCAGGCGCCGATTTTTTTCAACAATGTAGGGGGTCGCGGGGTGGGTCGCAGTTGGGTCGCCGGTGGTTCGCTGGTGGGTCGCCGGGGGGTCTCGGGGTGGGTCGCGGTTGGGTCGCGGTAGGGTCGCGGGTGGGTCGCGGGTGGGTGTCGAGCGGGTCGCGGGGTGGTCGCGGGTGGGTCGTGGTTGGGTTTCGGGGTGGGTCGCGGGTGGGTCGCGAGGTGGGTCGCGGAGGGTCGCGGGCCGGGTCGTCAACAACAACAACAACAACAACAACAATCACTTTACCCGAACGCTCAGTGTTCTCACCAGTGCCAGGGTTTTCATGCGACGCCAGCCAATACCCCCACTTTGTGGGGGGGCAGTGCAAGCTCTACCAAATATCCACACGACTCTTCGCCACCACCCACACCCAGCTTCCCGCCCTATGACGTTCGGACACTTCACTTCGTGGCCTGCGGACGACCGTGGCTACTACACTGGCGTGGAGTACACACCCACAGAAGTTGTTAGGACAGCGCGCGCGGGTAGAAATTTTGAAAAGTCGTGCAGGTGTTTTTCGAGGACCTACGGTGCGATTCGTGTGATTTTATGATGCGCGGTGCTAAAATTCTTAAGAAGCCCAATGGTTTTTGGAGATTTCGGCGTGCGCGCGCGAAGAAAAAACGAATGTGTCCCGCATGGTATTATTTGACAGGGATGATGGCCCTGGCAGGTGCGCAACCGTTGTCGCAGAAGTTCGAAAAAGTTGCTCGCAAAAGCCCGTTTGACAGAAATGTTTAAAAAGTGTTGGGTTTCCTACGAATCCGCAAGAGCGCGCGGGATGAGATTTTGACATTTTTTTGTTGAAAAACCATTGGTTTTTTGATGTTTTTATGTTAAAATCGCTCCGAACACTAAGCTTTTGGAAGGATTTCGTCTTGCGCGCGCGAATGTCCACTTTACCTTATTTTTTGCAAGGGATTCTTGAAATTTGATTATATTAGAACAAGAAATGTCATTTTATAGTGTTTTTTGCAAGGGAAAGCGGATTACAACAAAACAACCGGATCTTGATGACATCGTATTACCTGAGGCTTCCTCACGAAAATGATGAAAATGTAGCTGCGGCCTAGGCGGCGCAGGGGGGCCGTGCACCAGGGGTCCCAACAATAATTATTCTTTAGAATTAATAATGTTCAACAACAACAACAAGCAACAAGCAGACTCTTCACCACGGATCCGCACTTCAGCCACGCACCCAGGGACAATGAATGACCTTCGGCCCCCTTATTCTAAATATGCAGAACCCTCACCACGGATCCGCACTTCAGCCACGACCCCAGTGACAATGAATGACCGTTCGGCCCCGTCACTCTGATATATACATATATGTGCAAAGAGAGAGAGAGAGAGAGAGAGAGAGAGAGAGAGAGAGACAAAACCACACACACAAAGCAACAACAACAATAATCACAACAGCAACAACAGAGCGATAGAGAGAGAGAGAGAGAGAGAGACGCAACAACAGGAGGGAGAAGAACTGGGAGAGGGCAACGAAGAGGGAGGGGGAAAAGGGATAGTGAGAGTGATCTGCATACATATAGTATGGAGAGAGAGAGAGAGAGAGAGAGAGAGAGAGAGAGAGCGAGAGAGCGAGAGAACGTGCGAGAGAGATACATGCAGACAGACAGACAGGCACAGAGAGAAAGAGAGATAAACACATACATACATACCCGTAGCACTCCGCAATTGCTGATTAGAGTGAGAGGGCGGGCGCGGGCGACGCGGGCGTCGAGCCGGCGGACCACGTGGCCCTTACCTTCCTTGTCGATGGCGCCCTCCTCCTCCTCCTCCTCCTCCTCCTCCTCCTCCTGCTCCTCCTCCTCCTCTTCCTGGTCCGCGTCCTCGTCCTCGTCGTCGTCGTCGTCGTCCGCCTCCTCCTCCACCTCCTCCTCCTCTTCCTCCTTTTCCTTCTCCTCCTCCTCCTCCTCCTCCTCCTCCTCCTCCTCCCGCCGCAGGCGCTGAAAGTTTTGACTTGTACGCTAAACGCGGTTTTGGTCTCAGGTTCTCCACCTGGAACGAATACAAAAGAACCCCGCCGCATGCGCCGAAGTTTTGGCTTGTTCAGTGGACGTAGTTTGGGCCGCGGGTGGGTCGCGGGCTATCCACCTCCGCCTGGAAGGAATTCAAACACAGCCCGCCGCAGGCGCAGAAAATTTTGATTTGCACACTGAACGCGGTTTGGGTCGCGGGTGTGTCGCAGGTTTTCCACCTGGAACGAATGCAACAGAAGCCCGCCGCAGGCGCCGAAAATTTTGGGTGGGTCGCGGGGTGGATCGCGGGTGGGTCGCGGGTGGGTGTCGAGCGGGTCGCGGGTGGGTCGCGGGTGGGTCGCGGGTGGGTCGCGGGTGGGTCGCGGGTGGGTCTCGGGGTGGGTCGCGGGTGGGTCGCCGATGCATAAGAAACCCACCGCAGGCGCCGAAGTTTTGGCTTGTTCAATGAACGTAGTTTGGGTCGCGGGTGGGTCGCAGGTTTTCCGACTGGAGCGAATGCAAAAGAAACCCGCCGCAGGCGCCGAACATTTTGGGTGGGGTCGCGGGGTGGGTCGCGGGTGGGTCGCGGGTGGGTCGCGGTGGGTCGCGGGTGGGTCGCGGGTGGGTCGCGGGGTGGGTCGCGGGGCGGGTCGCCGGTGGGTCGAGGTCGGGTCGCGGGTGGGTCGCAGGTGGGTCGCCGGTGGGTCGCGGGTGGGTCGCCGGGGGGTCTCGGGGTGGGTCGCGGTTGGGTCGCGGGTAGGTCGTGGGGTGGGTCGCGGGGTGGGTCGCGGGTGGGTCGCGGGGCGGGTCGCGGGTGGGACGACGACGACGACGACAACAAACTAGCAACAATAATCTACACCGCGGAATTCCACTTCAGCCACGCACCCAGGAACAGTGAATGACCTTTCGGTTTTGCCCCCCTCACTTTGAGATATGTATATATATAGATACATTGGGAGATCAGGATTGGGAATGTACCGTGGTACTCGACGAGGTCGAGGAGTTGGAAGAGATGGAGGATGAAAAGGAGGATCAGGTGGAGCAGGAGCAGGAGGAGGGACAGTACGTGCGGGATCATGACGAAGAGTCGAAGGATGACGAGGACGCATACTCGTAGAGAAGGAGTATTGAGGTGGAAGTGGGAGGAGGGGGGAGGGGGACGAGGGAGGAGGAAACAGGAGGAGCAGGTCAGGACGACGATGAGGACGAGGACGGGGAGCACGACGTCGCCGCTGACGCCGGCGTCAGCCTTCGACGAAGACGATGGTGGCAACGACGGCGACGCTCGACGTCCACGGCGGCGAGGGCGACTGATGCGGCGACGCTGACGCAGATGCCAACGCCGACGGCGGAGGTGGCGGTGCCGTCGGGCGCGCAGGCGGCGGCGGGCGCCCGCCGCTGGGGGATGGCGGGCGGCGATGGGCAGGAGCGGACCCCCCCCCCTTTCCCCACGAGCCAGGCCGAAGGAGGTAAGGGGGAGGAGGAGGAGGAGGAGGAGGAGGCAGGAGGAGGAGGAGGAGGAGGGGAGGAGGACGAGGAGGAGGAGGAGGAGGAGGAAGGGAGGAGGAGGACGGGAGGAGGAGGAGGAGGAGGAGAGGGGAGCAGGGGAGACGGAGGAGACAGGAGGAGGAGGAGGAGGAGGCGGAGGAGGAGGAGGAGGAGGAGGGGAGCGGGGGGGAGGAGGAAGGAGGGAGGAGGAGGAGGAGAAGGAGGAAAGACGACGAGGAGGAGGGGAAGGAAGGGCATGACGGGGAGGGGAAAATGGTAGATGAGAGGAGGATGAGGAGGAGGAGGAGGAGGAGGATGGAGTGAGGAGAGGGAGGAGGAGGACGAGGTGGGGGGGGAGAGGAAAATCAGGGTAGGAGAGAGGAAGAGGAGGAGAAGAAGGCGCAGGCAGAGAAGGGGGGGGTATGAGGGCGAGGGAGGGCGAGGAAGCAGGGCGCGGCAGGAATATCGGAGTACCAGGAGCAAGGGTGCGGAAACGAGATCGAGAGAGGGCCAGTTGGGCTTCTTGATGCTGCCTCGTCTTCTCTTCCCTTCCTCCTTTCTCTTCCTCCTCCTCCTCCTCCTCCTCCTCCTTCTCCTCGTCCTCCACGGTGCCACTCCTCCTCCTCCTCCTTTTCCTACTGCTACTACTACTACTACTACTACTACTACTACTACTACTACTACTACTACGAC
>CAUYUJ010015190.1:288927-348560 GCA_963575745.1 Prorocentrum cordatum | reverse complement strand
TGCCCTGAATGAAGGTCCACGCCGCGCACCCCGACTGCTCGCCGCAGTGGTTGCAGCACGCCTGCGGGTCCTGGGACCAGGGAGCTTGCAGCAAATTGTTGCCGTCGCTGTTCCTGTGCTCCTCCCAGCTGCACTTGGTGTCTGGGCTGGGGCTCGGACCTGGGCTGCCGGGGCATTCGCACCTGTCCGAACCGCACTGCGGGCACGCCACGTCACCTGGGGGGCACATCTGCTGCAGGTAGGGGTTGCAGTAGATCGTCTCGGAAAGGAGGCCCCGAAGCTGCCTCTTGGTCGCCGTCCTGTTGAAGCCCAGGCTCAGCGGTATCGGCAGCAGGAGCAATCGGAGGGAGCTGCCGAACGCCATGGCCGCTCGCAGGAAGGCCAGAGGAGGCTCGCGGAAGCGACGTGCGGAACAGAGCGGGTAAATCGTGACGAAAACTTGAGCTGGTCGCTGCGGATGAGCCTCCACGTCGTCGACGTCATCCTCTCTCCCCCCCAGCCAAATGACGCCAGAACGGACGATTCTGGCCAACCCCAGGAAGCCCGCGGCGCGATGTGGCCGACGGGGGTCCAGCGTGCCTTAAGATGGTCAAGTTTGTTGGGATGTCCGGTTCTTGCCCCGGTGCGCAATGGGGAGGGGCCTTATTGCGGGCGCCCCATGATGGCCCAGCTTGTTGGGCTTCGTGGTGTCTCCAGATCATTGAGGGTCCTGTGTTGAGTATCCGCCACCGTGCCTGCACGGAGCGGGCGTTAGAATGCTCGTCTGTTGTCTACGAAGTTGTTTCCCGACCGTCATGTGGTGTTGGGTCCTCGTTTTGAAGAGACAACGCCCCCGGTCCCCTCTCCTACTTCCTCCTCCTCGCCCTCCCTCCTCCGATCACCTGCCTTTCCCCTCCGCGCGCCACTGTTTCGGCACACCCCTCACACGTTTCGTGGCCCCATGGGGAGTCCCACCGAAGGCACCAGTGGCACAGATCGCATGCGGTTCCCAGCACATTTCAGAACGCCCCCACACGTCCTGAGGCCCCTCAGGGGGCTACTGAAGGCCCCAGTGGCAAAGCTCGCATGCGGTTCCCCGCCCACTTCGGCACACCCCTCACCGACGGCCTCAGTGGCAAAGTTCGCACGCGGTTCCCCGCCCATGTCGGCCCCCCCCCACCCACACACACACACACACACACACACACACACACATCGCGGCCCGTAGGGAAAGCCCAATGGCAAGGTTATCATGCGGTGTCCCGCCCATACCGGCACACCCCCCACACGCTTCGTGGCCCCATAGGGAGCTCCAACGTTTGCATCAGTGGCGGGGTTCGCATGCGGTTCCCCGCCCATTTCGGCACACTCCTAGCACGCCTCGTGGCCTCATAGGGAGCTCCACCGAAAGCGGTGCCACAACGCGGCACCCACAAGTGCATGTGGTTGCCCTTCGCCCGGATAATTGATAGATGTTGAGGCTCTCGCCTGTCTGGAGCTTCGACCGCCCAAGACGGCCCAAGAGGCATCCAAGAGGCTCTCAAGATAGCTCCAATATAGCCCAGGACGCACCCCAAGAAGGCCCCGAATCGGCCCCAGAGGGCACAAAGATCGCGCGGGAGTCTACCGAGAGGGTCGTAAAGGTCCCCAAGAGGGCGCCAAGAGGGCCAGACATGCCCCCAACCAAGACGGTATCCGACGGCGTCAGAGGAAAGGCCAAGAAACCCCTAAGACGGCCCAAGAAACCTCAAGTGGCCAGTACGGGTGATTCTGGGGTGGCGTTTTTTGGGGGGGGGCGCGGAAAGGAAGGGGAAAGGCGAAGGAGGAGGGAGCGACGAGGAGGGGAGAGGCGAAGGAGGAGGGGACGACGAGGGGAGTACTGAGACAGAGAAGGAGAGGGAGTAAGGGACAGGAGGAGGCGGCGGAGAAGGGGCGGAACTCCCTCCCCCCCCCTCGTGGACGGCAGTGGTGCACATTCCTCCTGTGGCGCCTCTTTGGGAGATTTCCCCCCCCCTCCCCCCTCTCCGAAGCCGCCGCTACTGGTTTCGAGGACCGGCCCCGCCACCGCCGCTTCCGATGTCCTATGGCGCCCCTTGGGCCTCCTGGTCCTCCTACCCACTTTGCCTGTCCCTTGCGGTTTGTGTTCGTTCGCCGACGGCGACGCGCTTGCGGTGGCCCTGACGCCAGAGGCCCCAAAAGATTCCCCCAAGACGACGTCGTCCCCCAGAGGCTCCAAGAGGCCCCCGAGGAGGCAACAAGCATTGATTGTCGTTCGATTGTTCAATGATGTTGAAGTTCTCGCCTCTGGGTTTCCGACCATCCAAGCTGGCCCAAGATGCTTCCAAGATAGCTCCAAGACAGCCCATGAAGCACCGAAATAGGGCCCCAATTCGGCCAAACAGGACCGCAAGATCACCCAAGAGTCTTCCATGAGGGCCCCAAGACGGCCTTAAAGCGCCCCAAGAGGGCCCAGAGAGGCCCCCAAGACGGCCCCCGAGGGCGTCACACGCGCCAGCTCCCTAAGACTGCCCAAGAGGTCCCAAGAGGCCCCCAAGAGGCTCTCAAGAGGCCCCAAAGAGGCCCGTAGCAGGTGCCCAGGAAGCCCCCCGAGTCCATGAGAGGCCTTCTCCTCCTTGTCTTCATGTTCTCCCGCTTCACGCGGAGATGTTGGCGCTCCAGGGGGGCAGGGCTCACAAGGACCTCTCCTTGTTTAGTCGATGTTTTCCAGGCTGGTCCCGAGAGGGCCCCAAGAGAGCCACAAGTTGGCCTCAACGGTCACCGACATAGCCTAAAGGGGGCTCCAAGAGGCTAACAGGACGAAAGGTCTGCATCAGCGAAAGCCTTTCTGGTTGAATCGTCGTCGCCGTCGCCTTGCTCCTCCAAGAACAGACAAATTACTCCAACCAGCCAACCGTGCCGGTCCCCGGCAATCAGCCCATCGTGGGCCGAACGCCGAACGCGCGAGCGCGTCGACCAGCCCCGTCTGCCCCGCGCGATGCCCGTCTGAAAATTCAGAGAACTTTGCTTCCACCGCAGTGCGGTGTGCCACTGGCTCTGACGCTCTCAGCCGTTCGGGCCCCCGGCCGCAGAGAGGCGGCCCCCGAGACAGCCCCAGGACAGCCGATGAGGCCCATTGAAGATGCGCCAGGTCGGCCCAGCAGGACCCAAGATCGCCAAAGCGCCTCCCAAAGCGGCCCCAAGAAGGCCCCAATCGGCGTCGCCCCAAGATACTTATCCTATATGTGCGCCGCCCCCCCAGGGGCGACGTGCGCACCGAGAAATCTTATGGTCAGAGTGAGGGGGCCGAACGGTCATTCATTGTCCCTGAGTGCGTGGCTGAAGTGCGGATCCGTGGTGAGGATCTTGCTTGAGAGCGAACAGTCTTAAAATGATTGTTGTTGTTGTTGTGGTTGTTGTTGTTGTTGAACATTATTCATTCTAAAGAATAATTATTGTTGGGGCCCCTGGTGCGCGCCCCCCCCGCCGCGCCTAGGCCGCAGCCACATTTTCATCATTTTCGTGAGGAAGTCTCAGGCAAAACGGGGTATACCAGATCCGGTTGTGTTGTTACGATCGGTTTTCCCTTGCAAAAAATAAGGCAAAGTGGACATTTCTTGTTCTAACATGACCAAACTTCAAGAATCCCTTGCAAAAAATGACACGAAGTGCACATTCGCGCGCGCAAGACGAAATCATTCCAAAACCTTAGTCTTCGTAGCGATTTTCACATAAAAACATGAAAAACCCAATGGTTTTTTTTTCAAAAAAGGGTTTCAAAAATTCACCCCGCGCGCTCTTGCGGATTTCTTAGGAAACCCAATACTTTTTCAACATTTCTGTCAAACGGGCTCTTGCGAGCAACTTTTTCACGTGCTTCGAACTTCTGCAACAAAGGTTGCGCGCCTGCCAGGGCCATCATCCCTGTCAAATAATACCATATGGGACACATTCGTTTTTTCTTCGCGCGCGCACGCCGAAATCTTCAAAAATCATTGGGTTTCTTAAGAATTTTAGCACCGCGCAACATAAAATCATACGAATCGCACCGTAGGTTCTCGAAAAACATCTGTACGAATTTTCAAAATTTCTACCCGCGCGCGCTGTCCGAATCCTTAAAAACCAATGGTTTTTCAACATTTATGTTATAGAGCTCGCGCGAGCTGTTTTCGCAAGCTCTTTCAACGGCGTTCGCGCGCCTGCCAGGGGCCACAATCCCTTGCAAAAAATATCATGCGGGACACATGCGCGCGTCGTCGCGTCGTCGTTGTCGGCATGGTACCACAACAAGTCAGTGTGTCACCACGTCATCGAACAAAATCACTGATCACTGTCACATCCGTAGCCATCTCGGATCAAGGTATCGCCTGTGTTCTTGGATGGGTCATGGCTTTGTCGGCGAAAGCCCTTGACGAGCAGTATGGCCCAGAGCTGTCGCGGCCTCCCTTGGCCGACTGCGGCAGCCCGTTTTATTTGCATCAGGCGCTCGTTGCAAAGGGTATCCAGGTCAGTCACCAGGCGCGCAAGGTTTGGTGGATCTGGGTATGCCGGCGCATGTCCAGGGCGTCCTGGCGGTATTGGCGCCCCACGCACGCACGGGCGATGTATCCGCGAGGAGGCGTATCGGCACAATGCTTGGACACTTGGCCCCTGATGTATTGCTGCCAGGAGCGCAGCTTGCAGTATTGCGCCCGATGCGTGCCATTAGAGACAGGCGTATGCCAGAAGATGATGAGCACAAAGACTCGTCTCTTTAGTATGTATCCAGAGCACGTATGTGTCCAGAGCCGCCGCGCCTTGTCCTGCTCCTCCTCCTCCTCCTCCTCCTCCGGCGGGGGGCGTGAGGATCCGGCATCGCTGACAACCATCGGGACAACCATCGGGGCCACCATCGGAACAACCATCGGGACAACCATGGGGACAACCATCGGGACAACGATCGGGACAACCACAACCATCAGGACAACCATCGGGACAACCATCGGGACAACCATCGGGACAACGATCGGGACAACCATCGGGACAACCATCGGGAGAACCATCGGAACAACAATCGGGACAATCATCGGGACAATCATCGCGACAACCATCGGGACAACCACAACCATCAGGACCTCCAACCAGAGAGAGCTAGTCACGTGTATTTCGTAGACGAATGAGCCAGTATTGCACATTGAGGCCGGAACGACAACCACAGAACAAGAATGAGCATGTATCGTCTCACAACAACGGAAACAAGTCCTGTGGTATGCTGGCGCCACGCACGTGGTACCACTCAAAATAAGTGTCTTCGCTTGTGTGGTACAGAAACGGAAAAACGTCGGAAAACGGTACAGGTGTCCAGTGTTGGAACAGGGGGAAAAATCGTATACTAAGCTAGCTTCCACAAAATGTTACCACAACAAGTCACTGTACCCATGCGCCAGTGTAGTAGCCAAGGTCGTCCGCAGGCCACGAAGTGAAGTGTCCGAACGTCATAGGGCGGGAAGCTGGGTGTGGGTGGTGGCGAAGAGTCGTTTGGAAACTTGGTAGAGCTTGAACCGGCCCCCCCACAAAGTGGGGGTATTGCCCGCCTCCTATGAAAACCCTGGCACTGGTGAGAACGGAGTGTCCCCAGTCTTAAATGATTGTTGTTGTTGTTGTTGTTGTTGTTGTTGTTGTTGTTGTCGTCCCCCCCGGGACCCGGCCCGCGACCCAGCCGCGACCCGCCTCGCGACCCACCCGCGATCCACCCCGCGACACGCAACCGCGACACACCCGCGACCCACCGCGCGACCCGCTCGCGACCCAGCCGCGACCCACCCGCGACCCGCCCACGACCCGCCCGCGACCCACCCGCGACTGGGCCCACGACCCACCCGCGACCCACCGTCCACCCACCCTCGACCCATTTGCGACCCAACCCGCGGCCCACCGACAATGCTTAAAACAAAAAATCGGCGCATGCGGCGGGCTCGCTGTATAGCTTGAAGATTCTGCGCCTGCGGCAGGCTTCTTCAAATCCTCGCACACTGCCGACGTCCCCGCCCCCCCCCCCACTCTTATCCGCAACTGCGGGGTGCTACGTATATGCGTCGTGGCGGGCATTTTCTGGCCGCACCGCTCGCGAAACGATATACTACAATATGGGCATACGATATGTTCGGGTCGGACGCGCGCCTCCAAGGAGGACATCTAGGATCAGTATGTCTCTGTGCGTCCCACCTAAAGCGCTCCCAGAGGGCACCAATGCCACCCAGCGGGGCTCCCAAGGCGGCATCCGGCGGCGGCGCGCGGGCCAGCAGCCCCCCGAAGACTGCCCCAGAGGCCCCCAAGAGGCACCCTACGAGGGCCCGCGTGGGCCTCCGCGCGGCCCCTCAAGAGGCCACCAGCAGGTCCCCAGGAAGCCCCAACAGAGGCCCCTGAGAGCCCCAACATCCACCGCTCCACGCGGGGATGTTGGCGCTCCAAGGGGGCAGGGTTGACTACAGGATTCGGCCTGACCTAAGGAACGATAAATAAGGAAAGAGGCCGCTTTTGTTCCAAGTAAGTCTACGGAGTTCGAAGAAAGACCAGGGGGCCCGCTTGAAAAGAGTAACAGAACGCATGCAAACCATCGTTGCGATCGAATCCCTTTCGAAAAGTACACGTTCCTTAGTCAAGCCGGACCCTGCAGGACCTCTCCTTCTTTGATCGATGTCTGCCAACCCGGTCACAAGAGAGTCATGCCAGGCCGCAAGAAGGGCGCCAAGAGAGCCCAGGGGGCCCGAACGGCCCCCGAGATGCGAACCCCGCACCCCCTCGACGTCTTTTCGGGGGGCGGCGTTTCGCCCCGGGTCGGTTTTGTGACAGCTTTGGGGCCCGAGGACAGTACCCGGATCGAGTATCGCTCAACCGATCCCCAGCCCCAGCGGCGTGGCCTGGGCCCCACTGGCCGATTCGCCCCCCTAGATGGGGGCATAGGCCGTTCCCTTCGGCTTTCGAGGGGCGCACCCCCAACGTGAGGTGGCGATCTGGCGGGGGTCTCGAAAGGTGAGGGCGATGGGGAGGGAGGTCGGTTAACCGATGCCGACGGGCGCCGGAAATGGTGAGACGCACTTCCGCCCTGGCTTCTGCAGAAGTCGGGGAACTGAGACTTCCACTTAAGTCGGGCCTGTCCCCCTACAGGGGGACTTGGGGCGAAAAATGAAAGTATACAGAAAAATACCCCCAAATGATCAAAACATACTCCAAAAATGATTCCTCGACTATCTTTGGACTATGTTTTGAATACTTTTGGGGTTATACATATATGTATATTTACATATATATATATATATGTATATATACATACATATACATATATATATATGTGTGTGTGTTTCGTCGAGTGCTGGGCGTTTCCGCGGATGTGCGCACTGTTTGGCGCGTGCGTGCACCTTGGTCAGTATGGGCAGCAGTGTCCATGACGTTGTACTGCACCACCATGTATCGACCAGATCCATCGTCAATCCGCGGATGATACGCTGGATTGATCTTCGTGCGGTTCGAAGTGCGCATCCTGTCCCAGAACTCTTCACATTCCGGCGGCACCTCCAACGCAGGGGCAGGTTGCCCCGCTGAGCTCTGAGCAGGTTGCCCCGCAAAACGTGGGGCAGCCATTGGTGCGGCAGGCGCTGCTGCGCTCGCTGCCGACGCGGTAGCGCCCGCAGATCCTCCGGGCGTCCTTGGAGTTCCTTGCGGGGTACTGATCTCGAAGTCCTGGTGCTTCTTCTCCGTGATGTTGTAGGACTCGGCAGTCTTATCTCTGGGCAATGCTCCCGGCACCTTTGGCGCGGTAGCAAGGAGCTTCTCAATGCGTTGCGTCGAGGAAGCGCCCCTTGCCCTTCCTTCCAGCGCAGGCGCCCATCCTGCCCTGTGCGTCCGACCTGACCTGGTGCAGGGCCGCGACGCGGCACAGGTTATTTTGGAGTAGGCGCACTGGTGCCCTAAAATCTAGCTGCTGCGGCGGCCACAGCTGGTCCTCTGGAACGTTGTCGATCAGCAGGTTGCCCCGCATGTCGCTGCTGCTTGCTGCCCCCCAGGGTTGGGATCATCTGGGTTATTCCTTTTCTTTTCCTTGAACTTAAGATGATCCGGACCAAGAGATTAGCATCATGAGTCAGAAGACGAGGGAAGATCGACCATCTCTGGCTTCGGCGTGGGAGTTGCCTTTGCCGCAGCTCCTGCCGGCGCCCCAGGTGCATATCGCATAGAACCCCAGTCAGTATTCAGATCGATACCACCTGGCTTCCTGAGGGCCATACGCTTAATAGGTGCCTCGTATTTCTGCGCAACTAAGTATTTATCGGCGTTCCGTCTTTCGACGATGCGTGTCTTTATCCAGCCGATAGACTGAGCGCGGTAAACAATCTGCCACCAAGGAGATAGGTCCATATCTCTTGTGACAGCGTCCTCGGGGTCGATCGGGGTATCCGCATCGCACGCATCGTCCGCAATGCCCGAGTCGCTTGGCTCACCGCCGTCAGGGGCAGCGTTCGTAATATCAACTTCTTCAGCCATTTCATCATCTTCATATTCAAAAGCTTCTTGTTGGCTTTCTTCTGCTGGTTTGAGATCAGCAGGTTCCCCCGTATGCCACTCGCGATTGAACTGCACCATGGGTGAGTAGGTATCAAGTTCTGCCAAATGGCATCTCTCTGAGCTATCTCTCCACGAGTGGCGGGGTCGTAACCGTTTTCCGTCAGCAGCTCAAGACGCGGCGCAAAGTCGGGGCCAGCACAGTGACCCCGGCCATCTCCATGAGACCAAACCCACGGCGTTCCTTTGAATTTCTGGCTTCTTGATGGCCGTCCCACGGGGCAGCCGAGCCTGCGATCAGAAAAACTGGGGCATGCACAGCAAACGCCTCCGTAGAGCTTTCGATCCTCGACGATGGTCATCTTGAGATCGCGCTTGACCATCTTGTCCTGCGATTTGGTTTGCCCCGCCTTTGAACAAATGATATTGCGTACGCTATCTCGCATGCACTGACGAAGAGAATACCAGCGCCGGATGCGATGCTCAGTCCAACCCCTTTCCAAGCAGTATTCCATCTGGTTTGCGGGCGTGGGCTGACGAGCCCATCCAGCTTCAGCGTGGCCTTTCAAACGCTGCGCTTCACCTCCTGGGCATTCTCCTCCTCGACGTTGGTCATCTTGAGGCGGGTTTCCCCGCGGACGGTCCATCCTTGGGGGAGTGCGCGCTCTTGTCACCTGCCACTGCGGGCCCCTTGTGGCCCCCGCATCAAAAGGATGAGGGCGCTGACCGCCGCTCGAACGGGCACCGCTAGAGCGGGCTCGCGCGCGATCTGGTGAGGGACCGGGAGCTCGACCGCGACGTAGCATGCGGCCACCGTCTCCCCGGTCGTCCTCCTCGTCCATTGGGGCGAGACTTGGGTCGTCACGATATCTCTTCCCTAGCAGGTAGGCGGCTCGGCGATCGTCTCGGGCTGCTGGCGGGCCGATCTGACGCGACAGAAGTATACTGACATTCTTCATTCTGCCCAAGCTCATATTGAATACGCCCAGATAGATCACCAGCGTCGCGCGGGTTTCCCCGCAGTGGATCACCATCGATTAATTCCGCGCTTGTCGGCTTTCCAATTGCCCGATGATAAAGCAGTGCGTTTGCTTCCTCGTCTGTCGAAGGAATGGTAAAAGCTGAGTCCGCGGGTGCCCCCGCCAGGCCAAAATCGCCTTCGACGGGCATGTGGAAATTCTCGACAAACTCAATATCCGCAGGTTGCCCCGCGATGGGTACACCCAGCCACGCTGCCATGTCGACGTCGCTGTGGCCAGTGAACACATCCTCGAACAACTCATCGGCGTAATTCTCGAGGGTCATGCTGGCACTCAGACACCTGGCAACCGTGAAATGAATAAGTATGGCTGAGCCGTCGGCAGGGTCGGCTAGAAGCGGCCCCCCATCAACATGCGGCATGTCGGAGTCCGTGTGCGCCAGATGCATTGACGGACCCCTGCCTCTGCCATCACCTTGGAGGCACTCACGTCGGAAATGTTGTGCACTGTGACATATGTCGCACTCCATGGTTTTACCCGGGCATCCTTTGGATTTCCTCGTCGTCCTTTACCTTGACCTGTTGTATGCCTGCGGTTTCTGCCACTACCTAAAACACATTTCCTCATGCTGAGGTCCAGTGAGAGACGCTAGGAATGCGAGTATGGTTCTACCATGTAGTCGCTGACGCTTACCTTTGCCATTACTTCGAACCTTGCCCTTTCCTTCTTAAGTGACAGTCGTACAATGCGTATTACCCTGCGGACTGGTTTCTTCATGAACCTCCGCCAACGACGCTTGTGCTTTCGATAGCCCAAACAATAACAGTTGAGCTTGCTGCTCTTCCGTGAGGTATGTAGGCATATCAGAGTAATCCAAGGCGGTAGCTTCATCATCGGAAGACGTATCCGCATCGGAACCGGAGTCGAAGTCGGACTCGGCGGGTTGCCCCGCTGAGCCCATTAGGGTCATAGCTTGTACGGGGGGAAGCCGAGTCGAGCGGTCCCCCAGATCTGGCCCAGGGACCTTGCGACCCCGGAGCCGCTCCACCATTCTGAGCCAACAGTGTAGTGGTCTGAGTTGGCTGTGCATCGTCATTCCAGACGTTGTTGGCAGGTTGCCCTGCGTTGGCCTCTGCGTGGGAAGTCTCGGTTCTGTGACCGTTGCTAAAGATGCCACCAATATTGCCAGGGGTCCTCTCAGCTATGTGAGCATGCGACCTCATGCAGTCACGTAGAGCGTCAAAGTGTGGTTGGTCCCTCGGCAGGCGGTGGTTCAGAGGCTGCAGGAGTTGTTGTGCACGCGACGTCCCCAGTCCAAGAACTCTGAATAGAATTACTGCTAGTATTTGGAAGTTGGGGATGTTGAAGCCGGCGGTTTCAGCTTCGTAGCGGGCCAATTCGAACCGTGCTAACGTCTGGTCGATATGTTCACCCGCATGGACTCGAAAGTCAATTAGAGCCGAGCCAGAGTTGAGTTGGCGTTCCTCTTCTAGGTTCTCGAACTTCGTACTTAAGAGGAACATAATGTAGATGACGCCGTCAGTGTGGCGACCGCCTATATTGACACCAAAGTTAATGACTGCTGGAGGGACTCTCATGGCTCTGGTCCGTGCGAAACCTCCCATACCGCGCTGCAATGCGGCGGCCTGCTGGGAGGGCGTCGCGTTGCCTGTGGTCACATGATCCAGGCATGTACTTCGCGGACGAACTCGTGAAATGCTACTTGACCGGCAGGGGCCCAATGGCGGCCAGTCGTTCTAATGTCGTCACCGCCCCGCATGTCCTACCGCACACCCAACAGCAACCCATATGAGGCCAAACATAGCAACCCCAATCCAGTGGCCTCGTGGGTCATGTTCGGGTGTAGTCGGTGGGGGCTTATGTTTTGTAGTGGTAAATCTGCGCGGGGTCGGAGGCGGCAGTATATCGTATCGCACGTTTCCATGCATTATGTCTTCGAAAAAATTCCAATTGGAGTAGGTGGGTGGACTTCAGGTGTGTAATAGCACAGGGATGTAAGATGTGAGTAAGGGACCTCCGCTCGGACAGACGTATCGCTGCAAGTTTCTTCGCGGTACTGCGTTGTTATGTACACTCCTCCGCGCAATCCCACTGCACCCTGATGTTCCACCATATCCGTAGTCCACCAGATACTGCCGTGGATGGTGAGGAGTAGAGCCAGAGCTGACCACCATAGGCCAGCTCCGCTACCAAGTTTGAAGGGGGCTGGAAGGCCCAGTCAACAGCTTCGCCTCAGGCGAAGCCAAGCTCCAGCTCTGTTGTACCTTAGCAACGATAGTCCCAATATACAAAGGAGATGCCATCTCAAGCAATAGGAAAATCCTTTTGGTCTCGATGGCGATTGTGTGCCTCGCGGTGAGGCACAGTCAAATTTGGGCGGCCGGCCGCTTGAGTCGACGCGGCCGCGGGCGCACGCTCGCTTCCACTCCTTGCGTCCCTCAGCTCGCTTTAGGGTCCGCCACCGCCGCGTCCGATGTCCTATGGTGCCCCTTAGGCTTCCTGGTCCTCCTCCCCCCTTTGCCTGTCCCTTGCGTTTTTTCTTTGTCTTCGTCGACGGCGGCGCGCCTGCGGCGGCCCTGACGCCAGAGGCCCCAAAATACTCCCCCAAGACGTCGTCCCCCAGAAGCTCCAAGAGGCCCCCGAGGAGGCAACAAGCATTGATTGCCGTTCGATTGTTCAATGATGCTGAAATTCTCGCCCCTGGGTTTCCGACCATCCAAGCCGGCCCAAGATGCCTCCAATATAGTCCCAAAACAACCCATGAAGCCCCCAAAGAGGGCCCCAAGTCGGCCCAACAGGACCCCAAGATCGCCCAAGAGTCTCGCATGAGGGCCCCAAGACGGCCTTAAAGCGCTCCAAGAGGGCATCCAGAGGGCCCAAAGAGGCCCCCAAGACGGCCTCCGACTGCGTCACACGCGCCAAGAGCCCCCCTAAGACTGCCCAGGAGGTCCCAAGAGGCTCCCAAGAGGCTCTCAAGAGGCCCAAGGATGCCCGTAGCAGGTCCCCGGGAAACCCACAGAGAGCCCCTGAGAGGCCTTCTCCTCCTTGTCTTCATGTTCTCCCGCTTCACGCGGATATGTTGGCGCTCCAGGGTGGCAGGGTTCACAAGGACCTCTCCTTTTTTGATCGATGGGGTCCAAGCTGGTCCCAAGACGGCCCCAAGAGAGCCACAAGATGGCCTCAACGGACCTCGAAATAGCCCACAGAGGGCCCCAAGAGGGCTCCACGAGGCTAACAGGACGAAAGGTCTGCATCAGCGAAGGCCTTTTCTGGTTGAATCGTCGTCGTCGCCGTCGCCTTTTTCCTCTCGGATCCTCGTCTTCCAACTCCTCCTCCTTCTCCTCCTTTTTCCCTCCTCCTCCTCCTCCTCCACCAACAGGTTTATCCTCCTCCTCCTTCTCGTCGTCTGTCTCTCTCCTCCTCCTCCTCCTCCTCCTCCTCCTCCTCCTCCTCCTCCTCCTCCCACCTAAGATTAAACATAAATTCAGTGGGGGGCGTTGTCTGTCAAACTCATATTCTGTCTGTCCTCCTCATCCTCCTGATCCTTTTTCCATCCTGGTTCCTCCTGTTCATCCTTCTCATCCGCGTTCCGTATTATCTTCCTTTTCCTCTTCCTCTTCCTTAACACCATTATCGTCATGATCACCGTCATCATTATCATCAAGGTCACCTACACCATCATCAGCATCATCAGAAACCTCATCATCACCGTCACCGTCTTTATCATAACCCGCATCATCAACATAGCCATCGCCATCATCATGACCATCATCGCCATCATCATCACCATCGCCGTCGTCATCATGATCAACATCATCCGCAGCAGCATCTTCAGCGCCATCGTGGACGAAACCATCATCAGCATCATCAGCAGAATCATCATCACCATCATCAATCAGCAGCAACATCATCATAAGGAGCAACAACAGCATCAGCATCATGATCATCGTCCTCATCATCCGAACAATCGCCGTCCCCACCATCATCATCGTCATCATCATCATCATCCTCGTCCTAGTCATCATATTTACCACCATCGTCATCATCACCGTTATCGTCATCATCATCACCGTCAAGATCAGCATCATCATCACCATGGCCATCGCCATTGTCATCTTCATCATCATACTCACTATCAGCATCATCATTAGCACCAGTAGCGTTGGAATCAGCATCGTCATCATCCGTACCATCAGTGTCATCGGTATCATCATCATCAGCAGCAGCATCATCATCATCATCATCATCCTCATCATCATCATTATTATTATTACTAGCATTACTATCATTATTATTATCATAGTCCTGGCCCCCCTCCTACCCCTCGTTCGACAGGCCCGCGAACAAATATTAGGTGCACTCATGGGTATGCTCAAGCTGATCCAAAAAATCATTTTGATGGCTTCCTATCCTTCTTTCCTCCTTTCTTGCACTGCATGCTTCTACGCCTCCCTGGTCAAGGCGACTCGCCTGGACATCGCTGCTGTCTGGGCGAATGGGGATACGCGACGCGTCAATTGACGATTGTTGACCTCTTCGCTCCTCCATGTGGTCATCAACTTGAAGTCCTGGATGGGATGATGGCTATGTCAGCGCGACGTGGCGCGAAATGGCAAGACGTGCCAAAGGCAACCATAATTTTCAACGAGGGGGGGCGCAGACGGCGGAGCGCCTCCTCAACCATGCACACTGTACTTCCAGCGCTCTATTGGCACTGGCAAGCCTGGCGCGCCAACAGACGGTGTCGGACCAGATGAACCAGCACGGTTGCAGTATTGTGCGCAGGCCACACCCAAATTGCAGAAGCTCACCGACCTCCCAGTATGCCGCTGATGGCCGAGTCGTCCCAGCGCCACTGGTCCCTAGACGGCACCCAGCTCTTCAGCCAGCACTCGTGGCTGCCCTGAATGAAGGTCCACGCCGCGCACCCCGACTGCTCGCCGCAGTGGTTGCAGCACGCCTGCGGGTCCTGGGACCAGGGAGCTTGCAGCAAATTGTTGCCGTCGCTGTTCACGTGCTCCTCCCAGCTGCACTTGGTGTCTGGGCTGGGGCTCGGACCTGGGCTGCCAGGGCACTCGCACCTGTCCGAACCACACTGCGGGCACGCCACGTCACCTGGGGGGCACCATCTGCTGCAGGTAGGGGTTGCAGTAGATCGTCTCGGAGAGGAGGCCCGCGAACTGTTGTTGGCGCATCAACGGCCGCCTGGAGGCTCGCCCGATTTGGCCGCTGATGGCCGAGTCGTCCCAGCGCCACTGGTCCCTAGACGGCACCCAGCTCTTCAACCAGCACTCGTGGCTGCCCTGAATGAAGGTCCACGCCACGCACCCCG
Organism: Prorocentrum cordatum; assembly: GCA_963575745.1. NCBI lineage: Eukaryota > Dinophyceae > Prorocentrales > Prorocentraceae > Prorocentrum > Prorocentrum cordatum. Next base: position 333,713 of record CAUYUJ010015190.1, on the reverse strand, counting down.
ACTGCTCGCCGCAGTGGTTGCAGCACGCCTGCGGGTCCTGGGACCAGGGAGCTTGCAGCAAATTGTTGCCGTCGCTGTTCCTGTGCTCCTCCCAGCTGCACTTGGTGTCTGGGCTGGGGCTCGGACCTGGGCTGCCAGGGCACTCGCACCTGTCCGAACCGCACTGCGGGCACGCCACGTCACCTGGGGGCACATCTGCTGCAGGTAAGGGTTGCAGTAGATCGTCTCGGAGAGGAGGCCCTGGAGCGAACTGTTGCTTGGCGCATCAACGGCCGCCTGGAGGCTCGGCGCCCCGATTTGGCCGCTGATGGCCGAGTCGTCCCAGCGCCACTGGTCCCTAGACGGCACCCAGCTCTTCAACCAGCACTCGTGGCTGCCCTGAATGAAGGTCCACGCCGCGCACCCCGACTGCTCGCCGCAGTGGTTGCAGCACGCCTGCGGGTCCTGGGACCAGGGAGCTTGCAGCAAATTGTTGCCGTCGCTGTTCCTGTGCTCCTCCCAGCTGCACTTGGTGACTGGGCTGGGGCTCGGACCTGGGCTGCCAGGGCACTCGCACCTGTCCGAACCGCACTGCGGGCACGCCACGTCACCTGGGGGGCACATCTGCTGCAGGTAAGGGTTGCAGTAGATCGTCTCGGAGAGGAGGCCCCGAAGCTGCCTCTTGGGCGCCGTCCTGTTGAAGCCCAGGCTCAGCGGGATCTGCAGCAGGAGCAATCGGAGGGAGCTGCCGAACGCCATGGCCGATCGCAGGAAGGCCAGAGGAGGCTCGCGGAAGCGACGTGCGGAACTGAGCGGGTAAATCGTGACGAAAACTTGAGCTGGTCGCTGCGGATGAGCCTCCACGTCGTCGACGTCATCCTCTCTTCCCCCCCAGCCAAATGACGCCAGAACGGACGATTCTGGCCAACCCCAGGAAGCCCGCGGCGCGATGTGGCCAACGGGGGTCCAGCGTGCCTTAAGATGGTCAAGTTTGTTTGGATGTCTGGTTCTTGCCCTGGTGCGCAATGGGGAGGGGCCTTCTTGCGGGCGCCCCATGATGGCCCAGCTTGTTGGGCTTTGTTGGGTCTCCAGATCATTGAGGGTCCTGTGTTGAGTATCCGCCACCGTGCCTGCACGGAGTGGGCGTTAGAATGCTTGCCTGCTGTCTACGAAGTTGTTTCCCGACCATCATGTGGTGGTGGGTCCTCGTTTTGAAGAGACAACGCCCATGGTCCCCTCTCCTCCTTCCTCCTCCTCGCACTCCCTCCTCCGATCCCCTGCCTTTCCCCTCCGCGCGCCACTGTTTCGGCACACCCCTCACACGTCTCGTGGCCCCACAGGGAGCCCCACCGAAGGCACCAGTGGCACAGATCGCATGCGGTTCCCAGCACATTTCAGTACACCCCCACACGTCCCGAGGCCCCACAGGGGGCTACTGAAGGCCCCAGTGGCAAAGTTCGCATGCGGTTCCCCGCCCACTTCGGCACACCCCTCACCGACGGCCTCAATGGCAAAGTTCGCACGCGGTTCCCCGCCCATGTCGGCACACACCCCACACACTTTGCGGCCCCGTAGGGAGCCCCACCGAAAGCCCAGTGGCAAGGTTATCATGAGGTTTCCCGCCCATACCAGCACACCCCTCACACGCTTCGTGGCCACATAGGGAGCTCCAACGTTTGCATCAGTGGCGGGGTTCGCATGCGGTTCCCCGCCCATTTCGGCACACTCCTAGCACGCCTCGTGGCCTCATAGGGAGCTCCACCGAAAGCGGTGCCACAACGCGGCACCCACAAGTGCATATGGTTGCACTTCGCCCGGATAATTGATAGATGTTGAGGCTCTCGCCTGTCTGGAGTTTCGACCGCCCAAGACGGCCCAAGAGGCATCCAAGAGGCTCTCAAGATAGCTCCAATATAGCCCAGGACGCACCCCAAGAAGGCCCCGAATGTGCCCCAGAGGGCCCAAAGATCGCGCGGGAGTCTACCGAGAGGGTCGTAAAGGTCCCCAAGAGGGCGCCAAGAGGGCCAGACATGCCCCCAACCAAGACGGTATCCGAAGGCGTCAGCGGAAAGGCCAAGAAACCCCTAAGACGGCCCAAGGAACCTCAATTGGCCAGTACGGATGATTCTGGGGTGGCGTTTTTTGGGGGGCGCGGAAAGGAAGGGAAAAGGCGAAGGAGGAGGGAGCGACGAGGAGGGGAGAGGCGAAGGAGGAGGGGACGACGAGGGGAGTACTGAGACAGAGAAGGAGAGGGAGTAAGGGACAGGAGGAGGCGGCGGAGAAGGGACGGAACTCCCTCCCTCCCCCCCCCTCGTGGACGGCAGTGGTGCACATTCCTCCTGTGGCGCCTCTTTGGGGGGGACGAGGGGGGAGAACAAAAAAACGCCAAGAGGGGGTGGGGATTCTTCTTTTTTGCCCTCCCCCCCCCCGCCCTTCCTCCGAGGCCGCCGCGAGGGGACAGTGGGAGGCGGAGGAGAGGGCACGGAGCTCCCTCCCCCCCCCCCACTCGTGGACGGCAGCGATGCGCACTCCTCCTGGTGCCTCTTTGGGGGGGGGGATCGCCAAGAGAGGACGGGAGATGTTTCTTGTTTGCTTCTCCCCCCTCTCCCCTTTTTCGAGGCCGCCGCAACTGGCTTCGAGGACCAGCCCCGCCACCGCCGCTTCCGATGTCCCATGGCGCCCCTTGGGCCCTGGGAGGGGAGGGAGGGGGGGAAAGAACATCAAAACATCGCCAAGAGGCAGTGGGAGATTTCCCCCCCCCTCCCCTCTCTCCGAAGCCGCCGCTACTGGTTTCGAGCGCCGGCCCCGCCACCGCCGCTTCCGATGTCCTATGGCGCCCCTTCGGCCTCCTGGTCTGCCTCCCCACTTTGCCTGTCCCTTGCGTTTTTTTTTTCATTCGTCGACGGCGGCGCGCTTGCGGTGGCCCTGATGCCAGAGGCCCCAAAATATCACCCCAAGACGACGTCCTCCAGAGGCCCAAAGAGGCCCCCGAGGAGGCAACAAACATTGATTGCCGTTCGATTGTTCAATGATGTTGAAGTTCTCGCCTGCCTGGGCTCCCGACCATCCAAGCCGGCAGAAAATGCCTTCAAGATAGCTCCAAGACAGCCCATGAAGCACCGAAAGAGGGCCCCAAGTCGGCCAAACAGGACCGCAAGATCACCCAAGAGTCTCCCATGAGGGCCCCAAGACGGCCTTAAAGCGCCCCAAGAGGGCCCAGAGAGGCCCCCAAGACGGCCCCCGAGGGCGTCACACGCGCCAAGAGCTCCCTAACTAAGACTGCCCAAGAGGTCCCAAGAGGCCCCCAAGAGGCTCTCAAGAGGCCCCAAAGAGGCCCGTAGCAGGTCCCCAGGAAGCCCCCAGAGAGCCCCTGAGAGGCCTTCTCCTCCTTGTCTTCATGTTCTCCCGCTTCACGCGGAGATGTTGGCGCTCCAGGGGGGCAGGGCTCACAAGGACCTCTCCTTGTTTAGTCGATGTTTTCCAAGCTGGTCCCAAGAGGGCCCCAAGAGAGCCACAAGTTGGCCTCAACGGTCCCCGACATAGCCCGAAGGGGGCTCCAAGAGGCTAACAGGACGAAAGGTCTGCATCAGCGAAACCCTTTCTGGTTGAATCGTCGTCGCCGTCGCCTTGCTCCTCCAAGAACAGACAAATTACTCCAACCAGCCAACCGTGCCGGTCCCCGGCAATCAGCCCATCGTGGGCCGAACGCCGAACGCGCGAGCGCGTCGACCAGCCCCGTCTGCCCCGCGCGATGCCCGTCTGAAAATTCAGAGAACTTTGCTTCCACCGCAGTGCGGTGTGCCACTGGCTCTGAGGCTCTCGGCCGTTCGGGCCCCCGGCCGCAGAGAGGCGGCCTCCGAGACGGCCCCAGGACAGCCGATGAGGCCCTTGAAGATGCGCCAGGTCGGCCCAGCAGGACCCAAGATCGCCCGAGCTCCTCCCAAAAGGGCCCCAGGAAGGCCCCAATCGGCGTCGCCCCAAGATACTTACACTATATGGGCGCCGCCCCCCCAGGGGCGACGCGCGCACCGAGATATCTTATAGTCAGAGTGAGGGGGCCGAACGGTCATTCATTGTCCCTGAGTGCGTGGCTGAAGTGCGGATCCGTGGTGAGGATATTGCTTGAGAGCGAACAAGATTAAAATGATTGTTGTTGTTGTCGACGTCCCCCCCGCCACCCGGCCCGCGACCCACCCGCGACCCACCTCGCGACCCACCCGCGACCCACCCCGCGACCCAACCGCGACCCACCCGCGACCCACCCCGCGACCCACCCGCGACCCACCCGCGACCCACCCGCGACCCACCCACGACCCACCCGCGACCGGACCCACGACCCGACCCACGACCCACCGTCGACCCACCAGCGACCCACTTGCGACCCAACCCGCGGCCCACCGACAAGGTTTTAACAAAAAATCGGCGCATGCGGCGGGCACGTTGTATAGCTTGAAAATTATGCGCCTGTGGTAGGCTTCTTCAAAGCCTCGCATACTGCCGACGTCCCCGCTGTCCCCTCACCCTTATCCGCAACTGCGGGGTGCTACGTATGTGCGTCGTGGCGGGCACGTTCTGGCCGCACCGCTCGCGAAACGATATGCTACAAGATGGGCATGCTATATGTTCGGGTCGGACGCACGCCTCCAAGGAGGACATATCGTATCAGTGTGTCTCTGTGCGTCCCACCTAAAGCGCTCCCAGAGGGCACCAACACCGCCCAGCGGGGCTCCCAAGGCGGCGTCCGACGGCGTCACGCGGGCCAGCAGCCCCCCGAAGACTGCCCCTGAGGCCCCCCAAAGGCCCCCTACGAGGGCCCACGTGGGCCCACGTGGGCCTCCGCGCAGCCCCTCAAGAGGCCCCCAGCAGGTCCCCAGGAAGCCCCAACAGAGCCCCTGAGAGGCCTTCGCCTCCTCGTCTTCATTCTCCCCCGCTCCACGCGGGGATGTTGGCGCTCCAGGGGGGCAGGGTTAACTACAGGTTTCCGCCTGACCTAAGGAACGATAAATAAGGAACGAGGCCGCTTTTGTTCCAAGTAAATCTACGGAGCCCGAAGAAACACCAGGGGGGGCCGCCGCCAAAAAGGTAGCAAAACGCATGCAAACCAAAGGTGCGATCGAGCCCCTTCCGAAAAGCACGCGTTCCATAGTCAAGCCGGACCCTGCAGGACCTCTCCTTCTTTGATCGATGTTTGCCAACCCGGTCACAAGAGAGTCATGCCAGGCCGCGAGGAGGGCGCCAAGAGAGCCCAGAAGGGGGCCCGAACGGACCCCCAGGTGAACCCCGCGCCCCCTCGACGTCCTTTCGGGGGGGGGGGAGTTTCGCCCCGCGCCGTTTTCGTGACAGCCGTGGACCCCGAGGACACGACCCGGATCGAGTATCGTTGAACCGATCCCCATCCCCAGCGGCGTGGCCTGGGCCCCACTGGCCGATTCACCCCCCCTAGAAGGGGACATAGGCCGTCCCCTTCGGCTTTTTCGAGGGGCGCATCCCCGACGTGGGGCGGCGATCTGGCGGGGGTCTCGAAGGGGAAGGCGATGGGGATGGGGGGTCGGTTCACCGATACCGACGGGCGCCGAAAATGGTGAGACGCACTTCCGCCCTGGCTTCTGCAGAAGTCGGGGAACTGCGACTTCCGCTTAAGTCGGGCCTGTCCCCCTACGGGGGGACATTGGGCGAAACATGAAAATATGCAGAGAATGCCCCAACATGGTCCAAAAATGCTCCAAATATAGCCCCTCGACTATCTTTGTACAGTTGTTTTGATTACTTTTGGGGTGTGTTTTATTTTTCGTCGAGTGCTGGGCGTTTCCAAAGGATGTTGCGCACTGTTTGGCGCGTGTGTGCACCTTGGTCAGCATGGGCGGCGGTGTCCATGACGTTGTACTGCACCACCATGTATCGATCAGATCCATCGTCAATCCGCGGATGATACGCTGGATTGATCTTCGCGTGGTTGGAAGTGCGCATCCTGTCCCAGAATTCCTTGCATTCCGGCGGTACCTCCAACGCAGGGGCAGGTTGCCCCGCTGAACTCTGAGCAGGTGGCCCCGCAGAGCTCTGAGCAGGTTGCCCCGCAGAACGCGGGGCAGCCATTGGTGCGGCAGGCGCTGCTGCGCTCGCTGCCGATGCTGTAGCGCCTACAGATCCCCTGGGCGTCCTTGGAGTTCCTTGCGGGGTACTGATATCGAAGTCCAGGTGATTCTTCTCCTTGACGTTGTAGGTCTCGGCAGTCTTATCTCTGGGCACTGCTCCTGGCACCTTTGGTGTGGTAGCAAGGAGCTTCTCAGTGCGTTGCGTAGAGGAAGCATCCCTTGTCCTTCCTTCCAGCGCAGGCACCCATCCTGCCCTGTGCGCCCGACCTGGTGCAGGGCCGCGACGTGGAGCAGGTTCTTTCGGAGTGAACGTACTGGTGCCCTGAAATCTAGCTGCTGCGGCGGCCGCTGCTGGTCCTCTGGAATGTTGTCGATCAGCAGGTTGCCCCGCATGTCTCTGCTGCTTGCTGCCCCCAGGGTTGGGATCATCTGGGCTCTTCCTCTTCTTCGTCTTCTTCTTCTTGAGCTTAAGATCGGGACCGAGAGATTGGCATGATGAGTCCGAAGGCGAGGGAAGATCGATCATCTCTGGCTTCGGCGCGGGAGTTGCCTTTGCCGCAGCTCCTGCCGGCGCCCCAGGTACATGTCGCATGGGGCCTCGGTCAGGATTCAGTTCGATACCACCTGGCTTCCTGAGGGCCATATTCTCAACAGTTGCCTTGTGTTTCTGCGCAACTAAGAACTCATCGGCGCTCCGTCTTTCGACGATGCGCGTCTTTATCCAGCCAATGGACTGAGCACGGTAAACAACCTGCCTCCCGGGAGATAGTCCCATATCTATTGTGACAGCGCCCTCGGGGTCGATCTGAGCATCCGCATCACACGCGCCGCCCGCAATGCCCGAGTCGCTTGGCTCGCCGCCGTCAGGGGCAGCGTTCGTAAGATCACCTTCTTCAGCCATTTCGTCATCTTCATATTCGCCAGCTTCTTGTTGGCTTTCTTCTTCTGATTTAGGATCAGCAGGTTTCCCCGCGCGCCACTCGCGATTGAACTGCACCAAAGGGTGAGTGGGTATCAAGTTCTGCCAAATGGCATGTCTGAGCTATCTCTCCACGAGTGGCGGGCTCGTAATCGTTCTCCGTCAGCCGCTCAAGATATGGCGCAATGCTGAGGTCCGCGCAGCGACCCCGACCATCTCCATGAGACCAAACCCACGGCGTTCTCTTGAAAGTCGGGCTTCTTGATGGGCGTCGCACGGGGCAGCCGAGTCTGCGATCAGCATAACTGAGGCATGTGCAGCGAACGCCTCTGTAGAGCTTCCGATCCTCGATGGTGGCCCTTTTGAGATCGCGCTTGACAGATCTTCTCATGCGCTTTGGTTTGTCCCGCCTTTGAACGAACGGCATTACCTGCGTCATCTCGTTTGCACTGGCGAAGAGAATACCAGCGCCGGATTGGATGCTCAGTACAGCCCCTTTCCAACCAGTATTCCATCTGGTTTGCGGGCACGCGCTGGCGAGCCGATCCAGCTTCCGCGTGGCCTTTCAAACGCTGTACTTCACCTCCTGGATATCCCCCCCTCGACGTTGGCCATCTTGAGGCGGGTTTCCCTGCAGGCGGTCCTTCCACGGGAAGGGGGGGGGGGGGGGGGGGGGCGCTCGCGTCGCCTGCCACGGCGGGCCCCTTGTGGCCCTCGCATCAGGAGGGCGAGGGCGCTGACCACCGCTCGAACGAGCACCGCTAGAGCGGGCTCGCGCACGATCCGGCGAGGGACTAGGAGCTCGACCGCGACGCATCGCGCGGCCATCGTTTCCCTGTTCGTACTCCTCGTCCATTGGGGAGAGACTTGGGTCGTCATGATATCTCTTCCTTATCGAGGGCAGGCGGCTCGGCGATCGTCTCGGGCTGCTGGCGGGCCGATCTGACGCAACAAAAGCATATTGAATTTCTTCATTATGCCCAAGCTCATGTTGAATACGCCCAGATAGATCACCAACGTCGCGCGGGCTTCCCCGTAATGGATCATCATCGATTAATTCCGCGTTCGTCGGATTTCCACTTGCCCGATGATAAAGCATTGCATGTGTTTCCTCATCTGTCGAAGGAATGTTAGAAACTGAGTCCGCGGGTGCCCCCGCCATGCCAAAATCAACTTCGACGGGCACGTGGAAGTTCTCGACAGACGCAATATCTGCAGGTTGCCCCGCGATGGGTGCACCCAGCCACTCTGCCAAGTCGATGTCGCCGTGGCCAGCGAACACATCCTTGAACAGCTCATCGGCGTAATTCTCGAGGGCCATGCCAGCGCTAAGATGCCTGGCAGCCATGAAATGAACAAGCATGGCTGAGCCGTCGGCAGGGTCGGCTAGAAGCGACTGCCAATCAACATACTGCAGGTCGGAGCCCGTTTGAGCCAGATGTGTTGACGGACCCCATGCCTCTTCCATCACCTTGGGGCACTCGCGCCGGGAATGTTGTGCACTGTGACATATGTCGCACTCCATGGTTTTACCGTTGGCATCCTTTGGGTTTCCTCGTCGTCCTTTACCTTTGCCTGATGTATGCCTGCGGTCTCTGCCAGTACCTAAAAACATTTCCTCATGCTAAGAGTGCGAGTATGCCTCTACCATGTAGTCGCCGACGCTTACCCGCGCCTTTACTTCGACCCTTGCCTTCTCCTTTAAGTGACCGCCGTGCAATACGTCTTGCCCTTCGGACTGGTTTGTTCATGGACCTCCGCCAACGACGCTTGTGTTTTTGATTGACCAAAAATAACCATTGAGCTTGCTGCTCTTCCGCATGGCATGTAGGCATATCAGAGCAATCCAAAGCGGTGGCTTCATCATCGGAAGACGCATCCGCATCGGCATCGGAGTCGAAGTCGGACTCGGCGGGTTGCCCCGCGGAGCCCATTCGGGCCATAGCTTGCATAGTGGGAGCCGAGTCGAGCGGCCCCCCCAGGTCTGGACCAGGGGCCTTGCGACCCCGGAGCCGCTCCACCATTCTGAGCCAACAGTGTAGTGGTCTGACTTGGCTGTTATCGTCATTCCAGACGTTGTTGGCAGGTTGCCCTTCGTTGGCCTCTGCGCGGGAAGTCTCGGTTCGGTGGCCGCGGCTAAAGATGCCACCAATATTGCCAGGGGTCCTCTCAGCTATGTGAGCACATGACCTCATAGTTCAAGTAGAGCGTCAAACTGTGGCTGGCCCCTCGGCACGCGGTGGTTCAGAGGCTGCAGGAGTTGTTGTGCACGCGACCTCCCCACTCCAAAAGCTCTGAATAGAATTGCTGTTAGTATTTGGAAATTGGGGATGTGGAAACTGGCGGCTTCAGCTTCGTAGCGGGCTATTTCGAACCGTGCTGAAGTCTGGTCGATACGTTCACCCGCGTGGACTCGAAAGTCAATGAGAGCCGTGCCAGAGTTGAGTTGGCGTTCCTCTTCTAGGTTCTCGAACTTCGTACTTAAGAAGAACATAATGTAGGTGGCGCCGTCAGTGTGGCGACCGCCTATATTGACGCCAAAATTAATGACTGTTGGGGGGGCGCTCGTGGCTATGGTCCGTGCGCGACCTCCCAAACCGCGGTGCAATGCGGCGGCCTGCTGGGAGGGCGTCATGTTGCCTGTGGCCCCATTGATCCGGGCATGTACTTCGCGGACGAACTCGCGAAATTGCACTTCACCGGCAGGGCCCCAATGGCGGCCAGTCGTTCTAGTGTCGTCTCCGCCCCGCATGTCCTCACACCCACAAGCAACCCATATGAGCCCAAAGATAATGACCCCAATCCAGTGGCCTCGTAGGTCGTAGTCGGGTGTAGTCGGTGGGGACTTATGTTTTGTAGTCGTAAATCTGCGCGGGGTCGGAGGCGGCAGTATAGAGTATCCCATGTTTCCATGCATTAAGTATTCGAAAAAAATTCCGATTGGAGTAGGTGGGTGGACTTCAGGAGTGTAAAACGCAGGGATGTAAGATGTGAGTAAGGGACCTCCGCTTGGACAGAGGTATCGCTGCAAGTTGCCTCGCGGTACTGCGTAGTTATGTACGCTCCTCCGCGCAATCCCACTGCACCCTGATGTTCCACCATATCCGTAGTCCACCAGATAGTGCCGTGGATGGTGAGGAGTAGAGCCAGAGCTGACCACCAGAGGCCAGCTCCGCTACCAAGTTTGAAGGTGGCTGGAAGGCCCAGCCAACAGCTTCGCCTCAGGCGAAGCCAAGCTCCAGCTCTGTTGTACCGTAGTAACGATAGTCCCAGTATGAGAGGAGATACCATCTCAAGCAATAGGAAAATCCTTTTGGTCTCGATAGCGATTGTGTGCCTCGCGGTGAGGCACAGTCAAATTTGGGCGGCCAGCCGCTTGAGCCGACGCGGGCGCGGGCGCACGCTCGCTTCCACTCCTTACGACCCTCAGCTCGCTTTAAAGTCCGCCACCGCCGCGTCCGATGTCCTATGGTGCCCCTTAAGCCTCCTGGTCTTCCTCCCCCCGTTGCCTGTCCCTTGCGTTTTTTCTTTGTCTTCGTCGACGGCGGCGCGCCTGCGGTGGCCCTGACGCCAGAAACCCCAAACTACTCCCCCAAGACGTCGTCCCCCAGAAGCTCCAAGAGGCCCCCGAGGAGGCAACAAGCATTGATTGCCGTTCGATTGTTCAATGATGTTGAAATTCTCGCTTCTGGGTTTCCGACCATCCAAGCTGGCCCAAGATGCCTCCAATATATCTCCAAAACAACCCATGAAGCCCCCAAAGAGGGCCCCAAGTCGGCCCAACAGGACCCCAAGATCGCCCAAGAGTCTTGCACAAGGGCCCCAAGACGACCTTAAAGCGCTCCAAGAGGGCATCAAGAGGGCCCAGAGAGGACCCCAAGACGGCCTCCGACGGCGTCACACGCGCCAAGAGCCCCCCTAAGACTGCCCAGGAGGTCCCAAGAGGCTCCCAAAAGGCCCTCAAAAGGCCCAAGGAAGCCCGTAGCAGGTCCCCGGGAAACCCCCAGAGAGCCCCTGAGAGGCCTTCTCCTCCTTGTCTTCATGTTCTCCCGCTTCACGCGGAGATGTTGGCGCTCCGTTGGGGCAGGGTTCACAAGGACCTCTCCTTTTTGATCGATGGTTTCCAAGTTGGTCCCAAGACGGCCCCAAGAGAGCCACAAGATGGCCTCAACGGACCTCGAAATAGTCCACAGAGGGCCCCAAAAGGGCTCCAAGAGGCTAACAGGACGAAGGGTCTGCATCAGCGAAGGCCTTTTCTGGTTGAATCGTCGTCGTCGCCGTCGCCTTTTTCCTCTCGGATACTCGTCTTCCAACTCCTCCTCCTTCTCCTCCTTTTTCCTCCTCCTCCTCCAACTGGTTTCTCCTCCTCCTCCTCCTCCTCGGCTTTCTCTCTCTCCTCCTCCTCCTCCTCGTCCTCCTCCTCCTCCTCCTCCTCCTCCTCCTCCCACCTAAGAGTCAAAATGAATTCAGTGGGGGGCGTTTTCTGTCAAACTCATATTCCGTCTGCTCGTCCTCCTCATCCTCCTGATCATTTCTCCATCCTGGTTCCTCCTGTTCATCCTTCTCATCCTCGTTCCGTATTATCTTCCTCTTCCTCTTCCTCTTCCTCTTCCTTAACACCATTATCATAATGATCACCATCATCATTATCATCAGGGTCACCAACACCATCATCAGCATCATCAGAAACCTCATCATCACCGTCACCGTCTTTATCATAATCCGCATCATCAACATAGCCATCACCATCATCATGAGCATCATCGCAGTCATCATCACCACCGCCGTCGTCATCATGATCAACCTCATGGACAGCAGCATCTTCAGCACCATCGTGGACGACACCATCATCAGCAGCATCAGCAGCATCAGCATCATCACCATGAATCAGCAGCATCATAAGGAGCAACGACGGCATCAGCATCATCATGATCATCGTCCTCATCATCCGAACAATCGCCTTCCCCACCATCATCATCATCATCATCATCATCATCATCATCCTCGTCCTAGTCATCATATTTATCAGCATCGTCATCATCATCATCATCATCATCATCATCATCATCATCATCATCATCATCGTTATCGTCAGCATCATCGCCGTCAAAATCAGCATCATCATCACCATCGCCATCGCCATTGCCATACTCATCATCACACTCACTATCAGCATCATCATTAGCAGCAGTATCATTGGAATCATCATCGCCATCATCGGTATCGTCATCATCATCATCATCATCATCATCATCGTCATCATCATCATCAGTATCCTTATCCTTGTCCCCCTCCTACCCCTCGTTCGACAGGCCCGCGAACAAATATTAGGTGCACTCATGGTTATGCTCAGGCTGATCCACACATTTGTTTTGACGGCTTCTTCTCCTTCTTTCGTGCACTGCATGCTTCTACGCCTCCCTGGTCAAGGCGACTCGCCTGGCCATCGCTGCTGTCTGGGCGAATGGCGTCAATTGACGATTGTTGACCTCTTCGCTCCTCCATGTGGTCATCAACTTGAAGCCTCTCCACAAATCTGGACATAGGTCCTGGATGGGAAGATGGCAATGTCAACGCGACGTGGCGCGAAATGGCAAGACGTGCCAAAGGCAACCGGGACTTTCAACGAGGGGGGGCTCAGACGGCGGAGCGCTTCCTCAAACATGCACACTGTACTTCCAGCGCTCTATTGGCACTGGCAAGCCTGGCACGCCAACTGACGGTGTCGGACCAGATGAACCAGCACGGTTGCAGTATTGTGCGCAGGCCGCGCCCAAACTGCAGAAGCTCACCGACCTCCCAGTCTGCCGCTGATGGCCGAGTCGTCCCAGCGCCACTGGTCCCTGGACGGCACCCAGCTCTTCAACCAGCACTCGTGGCTGCCCTGAATGAAGGTCCACGCCGCGCACCCCGACTGCTCGCCGCAGTGGTTGCAGCACGCCTGCGGGTCCTGGGACCAGGGAGCTTGCATCAAATTGTTGCCGTCGCTGTTCACGTGCTCCTCCCAGCTGCACTTGGTGTCTGGGCTGGGGCTCGGACCTGGACTGCCGGGGCACTCGCACCTGTCCGAACCACATTGCGGGCACGCCACGTCGCCTGGGGGGCACATCTGCTGCAGGTAGGGGTTGCAGTAGATCGTCTCGGAGAGGAGGCCCTGGAGCGAAATGTTGTTTGGCGCATCAACGGCCGCCTGGAGGCTCGGCGCCCCGATTTGGCCGCTGATGGCCGAGTCGTCCCAGCGCCACTGGTCCCTAGACGGCACCCAGCTCTTCACCAGCACTCGTGGCTGCCCTGAATGAAGGTCCACGCCACGCACCCCGACTGCTCGCCGCAGTGGTTGCAGCACGCCTGCGGGTCCTGGGACCAGGGAGCTTGCAGCAAATTGTTGCCGTCGCTGTTCACGTGCTCCTCCCAGCTGCACTTGGTGTCTGGGCTGGGGCTCGGACCTGGGCTGCCGGGGCACTCGCACCTGTCCGAACCGCACTGCGGGCACGCCACGTCACCTGGGGGGCACATCTGCTGCAGGTAGGGGTTGCAGTAGATCGTCTCGGAGAGGAGGCCCTGGAGCGAATGTTGCTTGGCGCATCAACGGCCGCCTGGAGGCTCGGCGCCCCGATTTGGCCGCTGATGGCCGAGTCGTCAGCCGTCCTAGACGGCACCAGCTCTTCAACCAGGTTGGCTGCCTGAATGACGCCACGCCACGCACCCCGCACTGCTCGCCGCAGTGGTTGCAGCACGCCTGCGGGTCGGGCCAGGGAGCTTGCACAAATTGCGCCGTCGTGTTCACGTGCTCCTCCAGCTGCACTGGTGTCTGGGCTGGGGCTCGGCCTGGACTGCCGGGGCACTCGCACCTGTCCGAACCTCCACACTGCGGGCACGCCACGGCGCCTGGGGGGCACATCTGCTCAGTAGGGGTTGCAGTAGATCGTCTCGGAGAGGAGGCCTGGAGCGAACTGTTGTGGGCGCATGAAGGCCGCCTGGCGGCTCGCGCCCCGATTTGCGCCGCTGCGCCGAGTCGTCCCAGCGCCACTGGTCCTGAGACGGCACCCAGCTCTTCAACCAGCACTCGTGGCTGCCCTGAATGAAGGTCCACGCCGCGCACCCCGACTGCTCGCCGCAGTGGTTGCAGCACGCCTGCGGGTCCTGGGACCAGGGAGCTTGCAGCAAATTGTTGCCGTCGCTGTTCACGTGCTCCTCCCAGCTGCACTTGGTGTCTGGGCTGGGGCTCGGACCTGGGCTGCCGGGGCACTCGCACCTGTCCGAACCACACTGCGGGCACGCCACGTCACCTGGGGGGCACATCTGCTGCAGGTAAGGGTTGCAGTAGATCGTATCGGAGAGGAGGCCCCGAAGCTGCCTCTTGGGCGCCGTCCTGTTGAAGCCCAGGCTCAGCGGGATCTGCAGCAGGAGCAATCGGAGGGAGCTGCCGAACGCCATGGCCGATCGCAGGAAGGCCAGAGGAAGCTCGCGGAAGCGACGTGCGGAACAGAGCGGGTAAATCGGGACGAAAACTTGAGCTGGTCGCTGCGGATGAGCCTCCACGTCGTCGACGTCATCCTCTCTTCCCCCCCAGCCAAATGACGCCAGAACGGACCATTCTGGCCAACCCCAGGAAGCCCGCGGCGCGATGTGGCCAACGGGGGTCCAGCGTGCCTTAAGATGGTCAAGTTTGTTGGGATGTCTGGTTCTTGACCTGGTGCACAATGGGGAGGGACCTTATTGCGGGCGCCCCATGATGGCCCAGCTTGTTGGGCTCTGTTGGGTCCCCAAATCATTGAGGGTCCTGTGTTGAGTATCCGCCACCGTGCCTGCACGGAGTGGGCGTTAGAATGCTCGCCTGTTGTCTACGAAGTTGTTTCCCGACCATCATGTGGTGCTGGGTCTTCGTTTTGAAGAGACACCGCCCCCGGTCCCCTCTCCTCCCTCCTCCTCGCCCTCCCTCCTCCGATCCCCTGCCTTTCCCCTCCGCGCGCCACTGTTTCGGCACACCCCTCACACGCTTCGTGGCCCCATAGGGAGCCCCACCGAAGGCACCCGTGGCACAGATCGCATGCGGTTCCCAGCACATTTCAGTACACCCCCACATGTCCCGAGGCCCCACGGGGGGCTACTGAAGGCCCCAGTGGCAAAGCTCGCATGCGGTTCCCCGCCCACTTCGGCACACCCCTCACCGACGACCTCAGTGGCAAAGTTCGCACGCGGTTCCCCGCCCATGTCGGCACACACCCCACACACTTCGCGGCCCCGTAGGGAGCCCCACCGAAAGCCCAGTGGCAAAGTTATCATGAAGTTTCCCGCCCATACCGGCACACCCCTCACACACTTCGTGGCCCCATAGGGAGCTCCAACGTTTGCATCAGTGGCGGGGTTCGCATGCGGTTCCCCGCCCATTTCGGCACACTCCTAGCACGCCTCGTGGCCTCATAGGGAGCTCCACCGAAAGCGGTGCCACAACGCGGCACCCACAAGTGCATAGGGTTGACCTTCGCCCGGATCATTGATAGATGTTGAGGCTCTCGCCTGTCTGGAGATTCGACCGCCCAAGACGGCCCAAGAGGCATCCAAGAGGCTCTCAAGATAGCTCCAATATAGCCCAGGACGCACCCCAACAAGGCCCCGAATCGGCCCCAGAGGGCCCAAAGATCGCGCGGGAGTCTACCGAGAGGGTCGTAAAGGTCCCTAAGAGGGCGCCAAGAGGGCCAGACATGCCCCCAACCAAGACGATATCCGAAGGCGTCAGAGGAAAGGCCAAGAAACCCCTAAGACGGCCCAAGCAAACCTCAAGTGGCCAGTACGGGTGATTCTGGGGTGGCGTTTTTGCGGGGGCGCGGAAAGGAAGGGGAAAGGCGAAGGAGGAGGGAGCGACGAGGAGAGGAGAGGCGAGGGAGGGGACGACGAGGGGAGTACTGAGACAGAGAAGGGGAGGGAGTAAAGGACAGGAGGAGGCGGCGGAGAAGGGACGGAACTCCCTCCCCCCCCTCGTGGACGGCAGTTGTGCACATTCCTCCTGTGGCGCCTCTTTGGGGGGGGAGAAGGGGGAGAAAAAAAAACGCCAAGAAGGGGAGAACAAAAAAACGACAATGTTTTTAACAAAAAATCGGCGCATGAGGCGGGCTCGTTGTTTAGCTTGAAAATATTGCGCCTGCGGCAGGCTTCTGCAAAGCCTCGCATACTGCCGACGTCCCCGCTGCCCCTCACTCTTATCCGCAACTGCGGGGTGCTGCGTATATGCGTCGTGGCGGGCACTTTCTGGCCGCACCGCTCGCGAAACGGTATTCTACAATATGGGCATTATGTATATATATATATATATATATATATATATTCGGGTCGGACGCGCGCCTCCAAGGAGGACATATCGTATCAGTATGTCTCTGTGCGTCCCACCTAATGCGTGCCAAGAGGGCACCAGCACAGCCCAGCGGGGCCCCCAAGGCGGCATCCGACGGCGTCACGCGGGCCAGCAGCCCCCCGAAGACTGCCCCGGAGGCCCCCAAGAGGCCCCCTACGAGGGCCCGCGTGGGCCTCCGCGCGGCCCCTCCACAGGCCCCCAACAGGTCCCCAGGTTGCCCCAACAGAGCCCCTGCGAGGCATTCGCCTCTTTGTCTTCAGTCTCCCCCGCTCCACGCGGGGATGTTTGCGCTCCAGGGGGGCAGCGTTAACTACAGGATTCGGCCTGACCTAAGGAACGATAAATAAGGAACGAGGCCGCTTTTGTTCAAAGTAACTCTACGGAGTCCGAAGAAACACCAGGGGGGGCCGCCGCCAAAAGGTAGCAGAAAGCATGCAACCCAGAGGTACGATCGAGCCCCCTTTCGAAAAGCACGCGTTCCTTAGTCAAACCGGACCCTGCATTTTTGATCGATGTTTGCCAACCCGGTCACAAGAGAGTCATGCCAGGCCGCAAGGAGGGCGCCAAGAGAGCCCAGAGGGGGCCCGAACGGCCCCCGAGATGCGAACCCCGCGCCCCCTCGACGTCTTTTCGGGGGGCGGCGTTTCGCCCCGGGTCGTTTTCGTGTTAGCCTCGGAGCCCGAGGGCAGCACCCGGATCGAGTATCGTTGAACCGATCCCCATCCCCAGCGGCGTGGCCTGGGCCCCACTGGCCGATTCCCCCCCCCTAGATGGGGACATAGGCCGTTCCCTTCGGCTTTCGAGGGGCGTATCCCCAATGTGGGGCGGCGATCTGGCGGGGGTCACGAAGGGGGGGGCGATGGGGAGGGGGGTCGGTTAACCGATACCGACGGGCGCCGAAAATGGCGAGGCGCACTTCCGCCCTGGCCCCTGCAGAAGTCGGGGAATTGAGACTTTCGCTTAAGTCGAGCCTGTCCCCCTACAGGGGGATTTTGGGCGAAAAATGAAAATGTACAAAAATGCCCCAAAATGATCAAAACATACTCCAAAAATAATCCCTCGACTATCTTTGGAAGATGTTTTGATTACTTTTCGGGTATTTGTTTTGTCGAACGCTGGGCGTTTCTGCGGGATGTTGCGCACTGTTTGGCGCGTGTGTGCACCTTGGTCAGCATGGACACAAATGTCCATGACGACGCACTGCACCACCATGCATCGATCAAATCCATCGTCAATCCGCGGGTGATACGCTGGATTGATCTTCGTGCGGTGGGAAGTGCGCATCCTGTCCCAGAACTCCTCACATTCCGGTGGTACCTCCAACGCAGGGGGCAGGTTGCCCCGCTGAACTCCGAGCAGGTTGCCCCGCAGAAATCTGAGCAGGCTGCCCCGCAGAACGTGGGGCAGCCATTGGCGCGGCAGGCGCTGCTGCGCTCGCTGCCGATGCGGTAGCGCCCACAGATCCTCTGGGCGTCCTTGGAGTTCCTTGCGGGGTACTGATATCGAAGTCCTGGTGCTTCTTCTCCTTGATGTTGTAGGACTCGGCAGTCTTATCTGTGGGCACTGCTCCTGGCATCTTTGGCGTGGTAGCAAGGAGCTTCTCAGTGCGTTGCGTGGAGGAAGCGCCCCTTGTCCCCCCTTCCAGCGCAGGCGCCCATCCTGCCCCGTGCGTCCGACGTGGTGCAGGGCCGCGACGTGGCACAAGTTCTTTTGGAGTAGGCGCACTGGTGCCCTGAATTATAGCTGCTGCGGCGGCCGCTGCTGGCCCTCTGGAATGCTGTCGATCAGCAGGTTGCCCCGCATGTCGCTGCTGCTTGCTGCCCCCAGGGTTGGGATCATCTGGGCCCCCCTTCTTCTTCCCCTTGAGCTGAAGATGACCAGGGCCAAGAGATTGGCATGATGAATCAGAAGACGAGGGAAGATCGATCATCCCTGGCTTCGGCGTGGGAGTTGCCTTTGCCGTAGCTCCTGCCGGCGTCCCAAGTGCAAATCGCATAGGACCTCGGTCAGCCACCTGGCTTCCTGAGGGCCATATTCATAATAGGTGCATTGTTTTCTGCGCAACTAAGTACTTATCGGCGTTCCGTCGTCCGACGATGCGTGTCTTTATCCAACCAATAAACTGAGCACGGTTAACAATCTGCCTCCCAGGAGATAGATCCATATCTCTTGTGACAGCGCCCTCGGGGGTCGATCGGAGCATCCGCATCGCGCGCATCGTTCACAGGATCAACTTCAGCCATTTCATCATATTCATTTTCACCTGCTTTTGTTGGCCTTCACCATCTGATTTAGAATCAGCAGGTCCCCCCGCGTGCCGCTCGCGATTGAACTGCGCCAAAGGGTGAGTAGGTATCAAGTTCTGCCAAATGGCATCTGTCTGAGCTATCTCTCCACGAGTGGCGGGATCCGAATCGTTTTCCGTCAGCCGCTCAAGATATGGCGCAATGCTGAGGTCAGCACAGAGAGACCGACCATCCCCATGAGACCAAACCCACGGTGTCCTTTTGAAATTCGGGCTTCTTGATGGGCGTCTCATGGGGCAGCCGAGCCAGTGATCAGCATAACTGGGGCATGTGCAGCAAACGCCTCTGTAGAGCTTTCGATGCTCGATGGTGGCCCTTTTGAGATCGCGCTTGACCATCTTTTCCTGCGATTCGGTTTGCCCCGCCTCTGAACGAATGATAATACCTGCATCATCTCGTTTGCACCGACGAAGAGAATGCCAGTGCCGGATGCGACGCTCGGCCCAACCCCTTTCCAACCAGTATTCCATTTGGTTTGCGGGCATGTGCTGACGAGCCAGTCCAGCTTCAGTGTGGCCTCTCAAACGCTGCACTTCACCTCCTGGATATTCTCCTCCTCGATGTCGGTCATCATAAGGCGGGTTTCCCCGCAGACGGTCCTTCCATGGGGGTGCATGCGCTCTTGTCGCCCGCCGTGGAGGAGGATGAGGGCGCTGACCACCGCTCGAACGAGCACCGCTAGAGCGGGCTCGCGCACGGTCTGGTGAGGGGCGGGGAGCTCGACCGCGACGTATCACGCGGCCATCGTCTCCGAGTTCGTCCTCCTCGCCCATTGGGGAGAGACCTGCATCGTCATGGTATCTCTTCCTTATCAAGGGTAGGCGGCGCGGCGATCATCTCTGGCTTCTGGCGGACCGATCTGACGCAACAGAAGCACACTGACATTCTTCATTATGCCCAAGCTCATATTGAACACGCTCAGACAGATCACCAGCGTCGCGCGGGCTTCCCCGCAATGGATCATCATCGATTACTTCCGCGTTTGTCGGATTTCCAATTGCCCGATGATAAAGCATTGCATGCATTTCCTCATCTTGCGAAACAAATGGTAGAATATGAGTCCACGGGTGTCCCCGCCATGCCAAAATCACCTTCGCGGGCATCTGGAAGTCCTCGACAAACTCAATATCTGCAGGCTGCCCCGCGATGGGTACACCCAGCCACTCTGCCAAGTCGATGTCGCCGTGTCCAGTGAACACATCCTCGAACAGCTCATCGGCGTGTTTCTCGAGGGTCATGCTGGCACTTAGATACCTGGCAGACATGCAATGAACAAGCATGGCTGAGCCGTCGGCAAGGTCGGCTAGAAGCGACTCCCAATCAACCTACGGTATGTCGGAGTCCGGTTGAGCCAGATGCACTGACGGACCCCTGCCTCTTCCATCACCTTGGGGGCACTCGAGTCGGATATGTTGTGTGCTGTGACATATGTCGCACTCCATGGTTTAACGTTGGCATCATTTGGGTTTCCTCGTCGTCCTTTACCTTTGCCCGATGTATGCCTGCGGTCTCTGACAGTACCTAAAAACATTTCCTCATGCTGAGGTCCAATGCGAGACGCTAGGAATGCTAGTGCGCCTCGACCATGTAGTCGCCGACGCTTACCTTTACCTTCACTTCGACCCTTGCCTTTTCCTTTAAGTGACCGTCGTACAATACGTCTTACCCTTTCGGACCGGTTTCTTCATGAACCCCCACCAACGACGCTTGTGTTTTTGATAGCCCAAAAATAAACATTGGGCTTGCTGCTCTTCCGTAAGGCATGTAGGCATATCAGAGCAATCCCAGGCGGTAACTTCATCATCGGAAGACGCATCCGCATCGGCACCGGAGTCGCAGTCGGACTCGGCGGGTCGCCCCGCTGGGCCCATTAGAGTCATAGCTTGCATAGGGGAAGCCGAGTCGAGCGGCCCCCCAGATCTGGCTCAGGGGACTTGCGACCCCGGAGCCGTTCCACCTTTCTGAGCCAACAGTGTAGTGGTCTGAGTTGGCTGTGTATCGTCATTCCAGACGTTGTTGGCAGGTTGCCCTGCGTTGGCCTCTGCGTGGAAAGTCTCGGTTCGGTGACCGCGGCTAAAGATACCGCCAATATTGCCAGGGTTCCTCTCAGCTGTGCGAGCATATGACCTCATACGTTCAAGTAGAGCGTCAAATTGTGGTTGGTCCCTCGGCGCGCAGTGGCTCAGAGGCTGCAGGAGTCTCTGCGCACGCGACGTCCCCACTCCAAGAGCTCTGAATAGAATACATGTTAAAATTTGGATGTTGGGGGTGTTGAAGCCAGCGGCTTCAGCTTCGTAGCGGGCTATTGCGAGCCGTGCTAACGTCTGGTCGGTACGTAAGCCGCATGGACTCGAAAGTCAATGAGAGCCGTGCCAGAGTTGAGTTGGCGTTCCACTTCTAGGTTCTCGGACTTCGTACTTAAGAGGAACATAATGTAGGTGACGCCGTCAGTGCGGCGACCGCCTATATTGACGCCAAAATTAATGACTGTTGGGGGGGGCGCTCATGGCTATGGTCCGCGCGAGACCTCCCAAATCGCGCTGCAATGCGGCGGCCTGCTGGGAGGGCGTCATGTTGCCTGTGGTCACATTGATCCAGGCATGTACTTCGCGGACGAAATCGCGAAATGGTACTTGACCGGCAGGGTCTCAATGGCGGCCAGTCGTTCTAGTGTCGTCTCCGCCTCGCATGTCCTACCGCACACCAAATAGCAAAACATACGAGCCCAAAGATAGTAACCCCAATCCAGTGGCCTCGTTGGTCGTAGTCGGGTGTAGTCGGTGGGGACGTATGCTTTGTAGTCGTAAGTCTGCGTGGGTTCGGACGCGGCAGTATATCGCATCGCATGTTTCCATGCATTATATCTTCGAAGAAATTTCCAATCGGAGTAGGTGGGTGGACTTCAGGAGTGAAATAGCGCAAGGATATAAGATGTGAGTAAGGGACCTCCGCTGGGACAGAGGTATCGCTGCAACTTTCCTTGCGGTACTGCGTAGTTATGTACACTCCTCCGCGCAATCCCACTGCACCCTGATGTTCCACCATATCCGTAGTCCCCTAGATAGCGCCGTGGATGGTGAGGACTAGAGTCAGAGCTGACCACCATAGGCCAGCTCCGCTACCAAGTTTGAAGGGGGCTGGAAGGCCCAGCCAACAGCTTCGCCTCAGGCGAAGCCAAACTCCTGCTCTGTTGTACCGTAGTAACGATAGTCCCAGTATGAGAGGAGATGCCATCTCAAGCAATAGGAAGATCCTTTTGGTCTCAATAACGATTGTGTGAGGCGCGGGCTCAAGCCAGGCGCCCAGCGCGCAGCCCGCGGCCCTGCGGCGGCGGGCGCGCGCGTCGGCACCACGCCAGCGAGGGAGCGATCACCCTCGCCCGCGCGGCATAGGAGGCAGCGGCGGCGGCGAGCAGAAGCCCGACACCTCCTTGCACTTGAGCAAGCGCGAGAAGTCCTGGACGGCCACCACGGGAGCATGGCGAAGAAGTCGTGGGGCTGGGAACGCCAGAACTCCTGGGACAACCAGAAGCAATGGAACGACAGCCACGACTACACCAGCTGTGCCACGTGGGGGTGCAAGGGATGGGTGCGCGACGCCAACTGGAGGCCAGGCCTCCAGTGCAGACAGTGCAAGGCCACCTTCCGCAAGCCGCAGAGCATCAAGAACACAGAGTATGCGCCGAATGCGGACAGCAAGGGTCAAACGAAAGCCCACCAGCGAGGCGGACAAGTCGCCGAGAAGAAGGAGCTCTCGAAGGCCCTGGTCCTGATCGCGGAGAAGATCGGCACCATGAAGCTCGAGGGCGGAGGACAGCTCGAGACACAGATGAAGGGACTGGCCCAGCAGATAGCGACCGAGCCGCCACCCAAGCAGAAGTCCAGGCCCGAGAGGCTAGCAGAGGCGGCGGAGGCGCTACGGATCGCCAACAAACGCTTCACCGCGGTCGCGGCCGAGGTCAAGAAGCAAAGGGCATGGCTCCGAGAACTTGAGGACAAGATGAGCGACATGGCCGCCAGCGTCGTAGAGAAGGAAGCCACACTGGAGGCAGTCCACGCAGAGGGCAAAGAGGCCAAGCCGCAGAGCTTCATGCAGCAACTGATCAGCCAGACCCCAGAGGAGATGGCGCTAGAGGGCCTCATCGACCTGGAGAAGGAGATGGAGCTGGATGACGACGAGGTGGATGAGGCGACACGCCAGGAGGTCGCCGAAGCCAAGAAAAAGGTGCTCGCCGACTTGAAGGAGGGCGCCAAGTCATACGCATACCAGCTGCAGGAGCACATCAGGAAGGCAAAGGAGGCGGCAGCACGCAACAAGGTGACCATCGAGCAGGACGCGAAGAAGAGGAAGGTCGAGGCGCGGCGACAGGACGAAGCGGCTTCAATGGCGGCGGCAGCGAGTTCCCCAGCCACGGCGACAGCGGCACCCAAGGAGGCAGCAGAGATAGCGGTTGAAGAAGAAGAAGGCGAAGATGCTGACCTGGAGGAAGGGGTGCTAGCCAAGGCCAGGAACAAGCTCGCTGAAGCCAGCGGGCCTGCCGCTCGGCCAGAATGACTAGCGCGACCTGGCGCCCGCCCTACCAAGACCGACAAGGGCGTCAGGAAAAATTACGTCGGCAACATCACGACGTGGGGCCCTACTGTGGAGCCGTCGCTTCGGGACCAGCACCTGAGGATCGACGGCAACAAGAACAGTGGGCAGGGGTTTAACACGTACCTGATTCAGGAGACTCACCTCCGCCACCACCAGTTGGAGGAGAAAGAGGCACTCCTGAACAAGTGGGGACCGAAGGCGTGCTTTGCGGCATCCCAACCCTCCACCAAGTCCGCGGGGGGCTCGAGAGGAGGCGTTATGATCGCCATGAGGTCGCACTTCAAAGGTTCGTTCTTTCGGGGGTTTGCGGCGTATGGCAGTATTTCGGGGGCTACTGCTGGAAACCGTGGAATTCAAGAACAAGCTGCAGGAAAAGATCTGGGTCTACTTCAGATGGAAGACTGGACCGCGATGTCGTGGCACCTCAAGGGCTACGGCCTCGTAGTCAATTCCCTGTACCTGAGGTGCGACCACCCGTCGAAGGAGGGCGCCAATGCGACGCGATCGGCAGAAGAGGCGAGGTTCGCCAAGGCGCTGAGCACGCCATGGAGTATCGCAGGGAACTTCAACGTCAGCCCGACCAAGTTCGCGGCGGAGGGCTCCTGCGGCTACCTGGGCGACGCGTGCACCTACACCACGCCAGAAAACGGATGGACGTCATTCACGTTTCAACCAGATGAAGACCTCCCTGACATTCATCTCAAGGAATGGGGCGCAACGCATATTGGAAAGCCCGTAACAGGGGCTAATGAGACTTGTGACATAGGTCACCAGGCAGAGAAGATAAACGAGGCCTGTAACAGAGGCCAGGACACAGAGGAGCTACCTGAACCAGAAGACCCAGAGCAGAGGCCTGTGACAGAGGCCAGCAGACGCGGAGGTACAACAAGAGCCAGAACGAACATGGACAACCCCGAGGTGGACCTCATCGAGGAAGGCCCCGAGGAGTGGGACATTGCACACTCGGTGGAGGAGGTCACAGTCAACACGAAGCAGACGAAGGAGATCGACACCATCACGATGCACAGATTGTGGGACAAGTACTACGAAATGCGGCAAGACTCCGACAAGGCGGCAGCGCCAGAGCACATCAGCCTCTCGGCTGCGTTCCAGGCGACAGAGAGGCAGGCGAACTCGTTGGGGAAGCAGTACCACCCCGTCACCATCATGGAGAGCTGCGACTGCGACGGCTACGACATCGACGCGAAGGACCAGAAGAGGTACAAAGGAAGAGGCGAGGGATTACAGTTCGAAGGAAAAGACATCAAAGAGTCAGAAGCAAGGCGGGTCAACTACACCAACAGGAAAACGAACTACGAACCCCAAGAAGAGCGTAGACCCGAAGTTGGAGAACTTCGAGGAAATGTGGAACCACGAGAAGACGCACGTGCACGCAGTGGAGGTGATCAGCATGCTCAGGAGCAAGGCAAGGGAAGAGCCCACCCAGAGATGATACTTGGAAGAGTTCGACGAGGGCAATCAACGGACGGCGAACACACTTTCGACACCAACCCAGAGAGTTTAGGCAATGGCTGGTACGGAAAAAGGATCCTACAGAAAGGATACAAGAAAGCACATGGAGACCTGTGGAAGATCAGACAGCGACCCGAGGCCCGAGGAGGAGAAGAGCTCATCAGGGTGAAGCACGCCGAGAGCCACATGACGATCGAGCAGGCGCGTGAACGAAGAGTTCCTGAGGAGGCACGGAAAGGCAATCCCAGAGCCGAAGAGTTGGCAGAGACAGCGGCGGCACCACATGCCATCCCAGAGGCACAAATGGGCTGCTATGACTGGGCCAGGGCTACATCGCACTTAGTCCGCACGCGAATCGGCCAGACGTATATGGAGGAGTTCTCGCAGGTGAAGCCGATGACGTGGGATGAAAAGGCGGAAGCAGAGGCCAAAAGGAAGAAGGGAAAAGACGTGAAGGAGAGCTACCAGCACCTCTTCGAGAACACGCGCCATCGACCTGACGGACGCATGTGGAGATGTGAACGATGCAAGTCCACTGGCAGCACGCAGAGTTCACAGGCAGCGAGATGGTGGCCCCAGAGGTACAAAGGCGCAGCTCGAGAGCAAGATGAACGGCAGGAAGGAGCTCATGGCGGCGTGGCCCTCAAAGGAAAGATATTCCACCGCACACACGCCATCTGGTCAAGGCACAAAGAGCGCTACTTCTGCTGGGCATGCGGAGCCACAGCGGAAAAGCACCTGAGCCGCAAGATGCAGAGGGTATGTGAAGGATGGCCAGCAAGACAAGCATCACGGTACGCACTAAAGTCGCTAAGACGCAAGATGGAGTGGACACCAGAAACAGGTGCGAGTTGGAATAGAGAAACGAAGGTAAAGTCACGAAGTCCGAGGTCAGAAGTATTACACCAAGCACTACGAAAATACGCAAGAAGGAGGCAAGACACCAGGTCAAGCGCACGGACACCGCCTACGACAAGGAGCTCGTCTCACATTCTTGCAAAAGAGTTGTGCCAAGAATGTAGTGGTCGAACGGATCTTGAGCGACAGCTACTGCAAGGAGGCACCAGTCCGACGGCCACGGCTACCCCGTGGACTGCGAGAAGGACGGCGGCGACGCCCGCGTGCCGTCCAACTGAGCGGGAGGCTGACGCCTGCCACTCCAGACAGTCGTTGACTGTTATTAAAATTCAGGAAAAAAATTCAATAACGATTGTGTGCCTCGCGGTGAAACGCAATCAAATTTGGGCGGCCGGCCGCTTGAGCCGACGCGGCCGCGGGCGCACGCTCGCTTCCACTCCTTACGTCCCTCAGCTCGCTATCGAGTCCGCCACCGCCGCGTCCGATGTCCTATGGTGCCCTTTAGGCCTCCTGGTCCTCCTCCCCCCTTTGCCTGTCCCTTGCGTTTTTTCTTTGTCTTCGTCGACGGCGGTGCGCCTGCGGTGGCCCTGACGCCAGAGGCCCCAAAATACTCCCCCAAAACGTCGTCCCCCAGAGGCTCCAAGAGGCCCCCGAGGAGGCAACAAGCATTGATTGCCGTTCGATTGTTCAATGATGTTGACATTCTCGCCTCTGGGTTTCCGACCATCCAAGCCGGCCCAAGATGCCTCCAATATAGCTCCAAAACAGCCCATGAAGCCCCCAAAGAGGGCCCCAAGTCGGCCCAACAGGACCCCAAGATCGCCCAAGAGTCTCGCATGAGGGCCCCAAGACGGCCTTAAAGCGCCCCAAGAGGGCATCAAGAGGGCCCAGAGAGGCCCCCAAGACGGCCTCCGACGGCGTCACACGCGCCAAGAGCCCCCCTAAAACAGGCCCTCAAAAGGCCCAAGGAGACCCGTAGCAGGTCCCCGGGAAACCCCCAGAGAGCCCCTGAGAGGCCTTCTCCTCCATGTCTTCATGTTCTCCCGCTTCACGCGGATATGTTGGCGCTCCAGGGGGGCAGGGTTCACAAGGCCCTTTCCTTTTTTGATCGATGGTTTCCAAGCTGGTCCCAAGACGGCCCCAAGAGAGCCACAAGATGGCCTCAACGGACCTCGAAATAGCCCACAGAGGGCCCCAAGAGGGCTCCAAGAGGCTAACAGGACGACAGGTCTGCATCAGCGAAGGCCTTTTCTTGTTGAATCGTCGTTGTCGTCGCCGTCGCCTTTTGCCTCTTGGATCCTCGTCTTCAAACTCCCCCTCCTTCTCCTCCTTTTTCCTCCTCCTCCTCCAACAGGTTTCCCCTCCTCCTCCTCCTCCTCGTTTTTCTCTCCTCCTCCTCCTCCTCCTCCTCCTCCAACCTAAGAGTCAAAATAAATTCAGTGGGGGGCGTTTTATGTCAAACTCATATTCCGTCCGCTCGTCCTCCTCATCCTCCTGATCCTTTTTCCATCCTGGTTCCTCTTGTTCATCCTTATCATCCTCGTTCCGTATTATCTTCCTCTTCCTCTTCCTCTTCCCTAACACCATTATCGTCATGATCACCATCATCATTCTCATCAGGGTCACCAACACCATCATCAGCATCATCAGAAACCTCATGATCACCGTCGCCGTCTTTACCATAATCCGCATCATCAACATAGCCATAGCCATCATCATGATCAGCATCGCCATCATCATCACCATCGCCGTCGTCATCATGATCAACATCATCTGCAGCAGCATCTTCAGCACCATCGTGGACGATACCATCATCAGCATCATCAGCAGCATCAGCATCACCATCATCAATCAGCAGCATCATCATGAGAAGCAACAACAGCATCAGCATCATCATGATCATCGTCCTCATCATCCGAACAATCGCCTTCCCCACCATCATCATCATCATCATCATCATCATCATCATCATCATCATTCTCATCATCCTCGTCCTAGTCATCATGTTTACCATCATCGTCATCATCATCGTTGTCGTCATCATCATCACCGTCAAAATCAGCATCATCATCACCATCGCCATCGCCATTGCCATCGCCATTGCCATCTTCATCATCATACTCACTATCAGCATCATCCTTAGCAGCAGTATCATTGGAATCTGCATCGTCATCATCAGTATCATCAGCATCAGCATCAGCATCAGCATCAGCATCAGCATCAGCATCAGCATCATCATCATCATCATCATCATCATCATTATGATTATTAGTATTGTTATCCTTATCCTTGTCCCCCTGCTTCCCCTCGTTCGACAGGCCCGCGAACACATATTAGGTGCACTCATGGGTATGCTCAGGCTGATCCAAAAATTCGTTTTGACGGCTTCTTCTTCTTCTTTCTTGCACTGCATGCTTCTACGCCTCCCTGGTCAAGACGACTCGCCTGGACATCGCTGCTGTCTGGGCGAATGGGGATACGCGACGCGTCAATTGACGATTGTTGACCCCTTCGCTCCTCCATGTGGTCATCAACTTGAAGTCTTTCCACAAACCTGAACATAGGTCCTAGATGGGATGATGGCAATGTCAACGCGACGTGGCGCGAAATGGCAAGACGTGCCAAAGGCAACCGGAACTTTCAACGAGGGGGGGCGCAGACGGCGGAGCGCCTCCTCAACCATGCACACTGTACTTCCAGCGCTCTATTGGCACTGGCAAGCCTGGCACGCCAACAGACGGTGTCGGACCAGATGAACCAGCACGGTTGCAGTATTGTGCGTGCGCAAGCCACACCCAAACTGCAGAAGCTCACCGACCTCCCAGTATGCCGCTGATGGCCGAGTCGTCCCAGCGCCACTGGTCCCTAGACGGCACCCAGCTCTTCAACCAGCACTCGTGGCTGCCCTGAATGAAGGTCCACGCCGCGCACCCCGACTGCCCGCCGCAGTGGTTGCAGCACGCCTGCGGGTCCTGGGACCAGGGAGCTTGCAGCAGATTGTTGCCGTCGCTGTTCACGTGCTCCTCCCAGCTGCACTTGGTGTCTGGGCTGGGGCTCGGACCTGGGCTGCTGGGGCACTCGCACCTGTCCGAACCACACTGCGGGCACGCCACGTCACCTGGGGGGCACATCTGCTGCAGGTAGGGGTTGCAGTAGATCGTCTCGGAGAGGAGGCCCTGGAGCGAACTGTTGCTTGGCGCATCAAGGGCCGCCTGGAGGCTCGGCGCCCCGATTTGGCCGCTGATGGCCGAGTCGTCCCAGCGCCACTGGTCCCTAGACGGCACCCAGCTCTTCAACCAGCACTCGTGGCTGCCCTGAATGAAGGTCCACGCCGCGCACCCCGACTGCCCGCCGCAGTGGTTGCAGCACGCCTGCGGGTCCTGGGACCAGGGAGCTTGCAGCAAATTGTTGCCGTCGCTGTTCCTGTGCTCCTCCCAGCTGCACTTGGTGTCTGGGCTGGGGCTCGGACCTGGGCTGCTGGGGCACTCGCACCTGTCCGAACCACACTGCGGGCACGCCACGTCACCTGGGGGGCACATCTGCTGCAGGTAGGGGTTGCAGTAGATCGTCTCGGAGAGGAGGCCCTGGAGCGAGCTGTTGCTTGGCGCATCAAGGGCCGCCTGGAGGCTCGGCGCCCCGATTTGGCCGCTGATGGCCGAGTCGTCCCAGCGCCACTGGTCCCTAGACGGCACCCAGCTCTTCAACCAGCACTCGTGGCTGCCCTGAATGAAGGTCCACGCCACGCACCCCGACTGCTCGCCGCAGTGGTTGCAGCACGCCTGCGGGTCCTGGGACCAGGGAGCTTGCAGCAAATTGTTGCCGTCGCTGTTCACGTGCTCCTCCCAGCTGCACTTGGTGTCTGGGCTGGGGCTCGGACCTGGGCTGCCGGGGCACTCGCACCTGTCCGAACCACACTGCGGGCACGCCACGTCACCTGGGGGGCACATCTGCTGCAGGTAAGGGTTGCAGTAGATCGTGTCGGAGAGGAGGCCCCCAAACTGCCTCTTGGGCGCCGTCCTGTTGAAGCCCAGGCTCAGCGGGATCTGCAGCAGGAGCAATCGGAGGGAGCTGCCGAACGCCATGGCCGATCGCAGGAAGGCCAGAGGAGGCTCGCGGAAGCGACGTGCAGAACAGAGCGGGTAAATCGGGACGAAAACTTGAGCTGGTCGCTGCGGATGAGCCTCCACGTCGTCGACGTCATCCTCTCTTCCCCCCCAGCCAAATGACGCCAGAACGGACGATTCTGGCCAACCCCAGGAAGCCCGCGGCGCGATGTGGCCAACGGGGGTCCAGCGTGCCTTAAGATGGTCAAGTTTGTTGGGATGTCTGGTTCTTGCCCTGGTGCGCAATGGGGAGGGACCTTATTGCGGGCGCCCCATGATGGCCCAGCTTGTTGGGCTCTGTTGGGTCCCCAGATCATTGAGGGTCCTGTGTTGAGTATCCGCCACCGTGCCTGCACGGAGTGGGCGTTAGAGTGCTCGCCTGTTGTCTACGAAGTTGTTTCCCGACCATCATGTGGTGCTGGGTCTTCGTTTTGAAGAGACACCGCCCCCGGTCCCCTCTCCTCCTTCCTCCTCCTCGCCCTCCCTCCTCCGATCCCCTGCCTTTCCCCTCCGCGCGCCACTGTTTCGGCACACCCCTCACACGCTTCGTGGCCCCATAGGGAGCCCCACCGAAGGCACCCGTGGCACAGATCGCATGCGGTTCCCAGCACATTTCAGTACACCCCCACACGTCCCGAGGCCCCACGGGGGGCTACTGAAGGCCCCAGTGGCAAAGCTCGCATGCGGTTCCCCGCCCACTTCGGCACACCCCTCACCGACGACCTCAGTGGCAAAATTCGCACGCGGTTCCCCGCCCATGTCGGCACACACCCCACACACTTCGCGGCCCCGTAGGGAGCCCCACCGAAAGCCCAGTGGCAAAGTTATCATGAAGTTTCCCGCCCATACCAGCACACCCCTCACACACTTCGTGGCCCTATAGGGAGCTCCAACGTTTGCATCAGTGGCGGGGTTCGCATGCGGTTCCCCGCCCATTTCGGCACACTCCTAGCACGCCTCGTGGCCTCAGAGGGAGCTCCACCGAAAGCGGTGCCACAACGCGGCACCCACAAGTGCATAGGGTTGACCTTCGCCCGGATCATTGATAGATGTTGAGGCTCTCGCCTGTCTGGAGATTCGACCGCCCAAGACGGCCCAAGAGGCATCCAAGAGGCTCTCAAGATAGCTCCAATATAGCCCAGGACGCACCCCAACAAGGCCCCGAATCGGCCCCAAAGGGCACAAAGATCGCGCGGGAGTCTACCGAGAGGGTCGTAAAGGTCCCTAAGAGGGCGCCAAGAGGGCCAGACATGCCCCCAACCAAGACGATATCCGAAGGCGTCAGAGGAAAGGCCAAGAAACCCCTAAGACGGCCCAAGCAACCTCAAGTGGCCAGTACGGGTGATTCTGGGGTGGCGTTTTTGCGGGGGCGCGGAAAGGAAGAGGAAAGGCGAAGGAGGAGGGAGCGACGAGGAGAGGAGAGGCGAGGGAGGGGACGACGAGGGGAGTACTGAGACAGAGAAGGGGAGGGAGTAAAGGACAGGAGGAGGCGGCGGAGAAGGGACGGAACTCCCTCCCCCCCCTCGTGGACGGCAGTTGTGCACATTCCTCCTGTGGCGCCTCTTTGGGGGGGGAGAAGGGGGAGAAAAAAAAACGCCAAGAAGGGGAGAACAAAAAAACGACAATGTTTTTAACAAAAAATCGGCGCATGAGGCGGGCTCGTTGTTTAGCTTGAAAATATTGCGCCTGCGGCAGGCTTCTGCAAAGCCTCGCATACTGCCGACGTCCCCGCTGCCCCTCACTCTTATCCGCAACTGCGGGGTGCTGCGTATATGCGTCGTGGCGGGCACTTTCTGGCCGCACCGCTCGCGAAACGGTATTCTACAATATGGGCATTATGTATATATATATATATATATATATATATATTCGGGTCGGACGCGCGCCTCCAAGGAGGACATATCGTATCAGTATGTCTCTGTGCGTCCCACCTAATGCGTGCCAAGAGGGCACCAGCACAGCCCAGCGGGGCCCCCAAGGCGGCATCCGACGGCGTCACGCGGGCCAGCAGCCCCCCGAAGACTGCCCCGGAGGCCCCCAAGAGGCCCCCTACGAGGGCCCGCGTGGGCCTCCGCGCGGCCCCTCCACAGGCCCCCAACAAGGCCCCAGGAAGCCCCAACAGAGCCCCTGCGAGGCATTCGCCTCTTTGTCTTCATTCTCCCCCGCTCCACGCGGAGATGTTTGCGCTCCAGGGGGGCAGCGTTAACTACAGGATTCGGCCTGACCTAAGGAACGATAAATAAGGAACGAGGCCGCTTTTGTTCAAAGTAACTCTACGGAACCCGAAGAAACACCAGGGGGGCCGCCGCCAAAAAGGTAGCAGAACGCATGCAAACCAG
This sequence comes from Prorocentrum cordatum, assembly GCA_963575745.1. NCBI lineage: Eukaryota > Dinophyceae > Prorocentrales > Prorocentraceae > Prorocentrum > Prorocentrum cordatum. The sequence goes on along the minus strand of CAUYUJ010015190.1, from coordinate 301,699 downwards.
AGGTACGATCGAGCCCCTTTTCGAAAAGCACGCGTTCCTTAGTCAAGCCGGACCCTGCAGGACCTCTTCTTTTTTGATCGATGTTTGCCAACCCGGTCACAAGAGAGTCATGCCAGGCCGCAAGGAGGGCGCCAAGAGAGCCAAAAAGGGGGCCCGAACGGCCCCCGAGATGCGAACCCCGCGCCCCCTCGACGTCTTTTCGGGGGGCGGCGTTTCGCATCGGGTCGCTTTTGTGTTAGCCTCGGAGCCCGAGGGCAGTACCCGGATCGGGTATCGTTTAACCGATCCCCATCCCCAGCGGCGTGGCCCGGGCCCCACTGGCCGATTCCCCCCCCTAGATGGGGACATAGGCCGTTCCCTTCGGCTTTCGAGGGGCGTATCCCCAATGTGGGGCGGCGATCTGGCGGGGGTCACGAGGGGGGGGGGCGATGGGGAGGGGGGTCGGTTAACCGATACCGACGGGCGCCGAAAATGGCGAGGCGCACTTCCGCCCTGGCCCCTGCAAAAGTCGGGGAACTGAGACTTTCGCTTAAGTCGGGCCTGTCCCCCTACAGGGGGATTTTGGGCGAAATATGAAAATGTACAAAAATGCACCAAAATGATCAAAACATACTCCAAAAGTGATCCCTCGACTATCTTTGGACGATGTTTTGATTACTTTTCGGGTATTTTGTTTCGTCGAACGCTGGGCGTTTCTGCTGGATGTTGCGTACTGTTTGGCGCGTGTGTGCACCTTGGTCAGCATGGACACGAATGTCCATGACGACGCACTGCACCACCATGCATCGATCAGATCCATCGTCAATCCGCGGGCGATACGCTGGATTGATATTCGTGCGGTGGGAAGTGCGCATCCTGCCCCAGAACTCCTCGCATTCCGGTGGTACCTCCAACGCAGGGGGCAGGTTGCCCCGCTGAACTCTGAGCAGGTTGCCCCGCAGAAATCTGAGCAGGTTGCCCCGCAGAACATGGGGCAGCCATTGGCGCGGCAGGCGCTGCTGCGCTCGCTGCCGATGCGGTAGCGCCCACAGATCCTCTGGGCGTCCTTGGAGTTCCTTGCGGGGTACTGATATCGAAGTCCTGGTGCTTCTTCTCCTTGATGTTGTAGGACTCGGCAGTCTTACCTCTGGGCACTGCTCCTGGCACCTTTGGCGTGGTAGCAAGGAGCTTCTCAGTGCGTTGCGTGGAGGAAGCGCCCCTTGTCCTCCCTTCCAGCGCAGGCGCCCATCCTGCCCCGTGCGTCCGACGTGGTGCAGGGCCGCGACGTGGCACAAGTTCTTTTGGAGTAGGCGTACTGGTGCCCTGAATTCTAGCTGCTGCGGCGGCCGCTGCTGGCCCTCTGGAATGCTGTCGATCAGCAGGTTGCCCCGCATGTCGCTGCTGCTTGCTGCCCCCAGGGTTGGGATCATCTGGCCCCCCCCTCTTCTTTCCCTTGAGCTGAAGATGACCAGAGCCAAGAGATTGGCATGATGAATCAGAAGACGAGGGAAGATCGATCATCCCTGGCTTCGGCGTGGGACTGGCCTTTGCCGTAGCTCCTGCCGGCGTCCCAAGTGCAAATCGCATTGGACCTCGGTCAGGATTCAGATCGATGCCACCTGGCTTCCTGAGGGCCATATTCTTAATAGGTGCATTGTTTTCTGCGCAACTAAATACTTATCGGCGTTCCGTCGTCCGACGATGCGTGTCTTTTTCCAGCCAATAAACTGAGCACGGTAAACAATCTGCCTCCCAGGAGATAGATCCATATCTCTTGTGACAGCGCCCTCGGGGGTCGATCGGAGCATCCGCATCACGCGTGTCGTTCACAGGATCAACTTCTTCAGCCATTTCATCATCTTCATATTCACCAGCTTTTGTTGGCCTTCACCATCTGATTTAGGATCAGCAGGTCTCCCCGCGCGCCGCTCGCGATTGAACTGCGCCAAAGGGTGAGTAGGTATCAAGTTCTGCCAAATGGCATCTGTCTGAGCTATCTCTCCACGAGTGGCGGGGTCCGAATCGTTTTCCGTCAGCCGCTCAAGAATGGCGCAATGCTGAGGTCAGCGCAGCGAGACCGACCATCCCCATGAGACCAAACCCACGGTGTCCTTTTGAAATTCGGGCTTCTTGATGGGCGTCTCATGGGGCAGCCGAGCCAGTGATCAGCATAACTGGGGCACGTGCAGCAAACGCCTCTGTAGAGCTTTCGATCCTCGATGGTGGCCCTTTTGAGATCGCGCTTGACCATCTTTTCCTGCGATTCGGTTTGCCCCGCCTCTGAACGAATGATAATACCTGCATCATCTCGTTTGCACTGACGAAGAGAATACCAGTGCCGGATGCGACGCTCGGCCCAACCCCTTTCAAACCAGTATTCCATCTGGTTTGCGGGCATGTGCTGACGAGCCGGTCCAGCTTCAGTGTGGTCTCTCAAACGCTGCACTTCACCTCCTGGATTTTCCCCTCCTCGATGTCGGTCATCATGAGGCGGGTTTCCCCGCAGACGGTCCTTCCATGGGGGTGCATGCGCTCTTGTCGCCTGCCGTGGCGGGCCCCTCGCGGCCCCCGCATCAGGAGGATGAGGGCGCTGACCACCGCTCGAACGAGCAGCGCTAGAGCGGGCTCGCGCACGGTCTGGCGAGGGGCGGGGAGCTCGACCGCGACGCATCACGCGGCCATCGCCTCCCCGTTCGTCCCCCTCGCCCATTGGGGAGAGACCTGTATCGTCATGGTATCTCTTCCTTATCAAGGATAGGCGGCGCGGCGATCATCCCTGGCTACTGGCGGACCGATCTGACGCAACAGAAGTACACTGACATTCTTCATTATGCCCAAGCTCATATTGAACATGTTCAGACAGATCACCAGCGTCGCGCGGGCTTCCCCGCAGTGGGTCATCATCGATTAATTCCGCGTTTGTCGGATTTCCAATTGCCCGACGATAAAGCATTGCATGCATCTCCTCATCTGTCGAAGCAATGGTAGAATATGAGTCCACGGGTGTCCCCGCCATGCCAAAATCACCTTCGCGGGCATCTGGGAGTCCTCGACAAACTCAATATCTGCAGGCTGCCCCGCGATGGGTGCACCCAGCCACTCTGCCAAGTCGACGTCGCCGTGTTCAGTGAACACATCCTCGAACAGCTCATCGGCGCATTTCTCGAGGGTCATGCTGGCACTTAGATACCTGGCAGGCATGACATGAACAAGCATGGCTGAGCCGTCGGCAAGTTCGGCTAGAAGCGACTCCCAATCAACCTACGGTATGTCGGAGTCCGGTTGAGCCAGATGCACTGACGGACCCCTGTCTCTTCCATCACCTTGGGGGCACTCGAGTCGAAAATGTCGTGCGCTGTGACATATGTCGCACTCCATGGCTTTAACGTTGGCATCATTTGGGTTTCCTCGTCGTCCTTTACCTTTGCCCGATGTATGCCTGCGGTCTCTGCCAGCACCGAAAAACATTTCCTCATGCTGAGGTCCAACGAGAGACGCTAGGAATGCTAGTGCGCCTCGACCATGTAGTCGCCGACGCTCACCTTTACCTTCACTTCGACCCTTGCCTTTTCCTTTAAGTGACCGTCGTACAATACGTCTTACCCTTTCGGACTGGTTTCTTCATGAACCTCCGCCAACGACGCTTGTGTTTTTGATGGCCCAAAAATAAATATTGGGCTTGCTGCTCTTCCGTAAGGCATGTAGGCATACCAGAGCAATCCCAGGCGGTAACTTCATCATCGGAGTACGCATCCGCATCGGCACCGGAGTCGCAGTCGGACTCGGCGGGTCGCCCCGCTGAGCCCATTAGAGTCATAGCTTGCATAGGGGAAGCCGAGTCGAGCGGCCCCCCAGATCTGGCTCAGGGGACTTGCGACCCCGGGGCCGTTCCACCATTCTGAGCCAACAATGTAGTGGTCTGAGTTGGCTGTGCATCGTCATTCCAGACGTTGTTGGCAGGTTGCCCTGCGTTGGCCCCTGCGTGGAAAGTCTCGGTTCGGTGACCGCGGCTGAGATACCGCCAATATTGCCAGGGGTCCTCTCAGCTATGTGAGCATATGACCTCATACGTTCAAGTAGAGCGTAAAATTGTGGTTGGTCCCTCGGCGCGCAGTGGCTCAGAGGCTGCAGGAGTCGCTGCGCACGCGACGTCCCCACTCCAAGAGCTCTGAATAGAATACATATTGAAATTTGGAAGTTGGGGATGTTGAAGCCAGCGGTTTCAGCCTCGTAGCGGGCTATTGCGAGCCGTGTTAACGTCTGGTCGGCACGTAAACCGCATGGACTCGAAAGTCAATGAGAGCCGTGCCAGAAGTGAGTTGGCGTTCCACTTCTAGGTTCTTGGACTTCGTACTTACTTAAGAGGAACATAATGTAGGTGACGCCGTCAGTGCGGCGACCGCCTATATTGACGCCAAAATTAATGATTGTTGGGGGGGCGCTCATGGCCATGGTCCGCGCGAGACCTCCCACATCGCGCTGCAATGCGGCGGCCTGCTGGGAGGGCGTCATGTTGCCTGTGGTCACATTGATCCAGGCATGTACTTGGCGGACGAACTCGCGAAATGGTACTTGACCGGCAGGGTCTCAATGGCGGCCAGTCGTTCTAGTGTCGTCTCCGCCCCGCATGTCCTACCGCACACCAAGTAGCAAAACATATGAGCCCAAAGATAGTAACCCCAATCCAGCGGCCTCGTTGGTCGTAGTCGGGTGTAGTCGGTGGGGACTTATGCTTTGTAGTCGTAAGTCTGCGTGGGTTCGGACGCGGCAGTATATCGTATCGCATGTTTCCATGCATTATATCTTCGAAGAGATTTCCAATCGGAGTAGGTGGGTGGACTTCAGGAGTGAAATAGCGCAGGGATATAAGATGTGAGTAAGGGACATCCGCTGGGACAGAGGTATCGCTGCAACTTTCCTTGCGGTACTGCGTAGTTATGTACACTCCTCCGCGCAATCCCACTGCACCCTGATGTTCCACCATATCCGTAGTCCACAGATAGCGCCGTGGATGGTGAGGACTAGAGTCATAGCTGACCACCATAGGCCAGCTCCGCTACCAAGTTTGAAGGGGGCTGGAAGGCCCAGCCAACAGCTTCGCCTCAGGCGAAGCCAAACTCCTGTTCTGTTGTACCGTAGTAACGATAGTCCCAGTATGAGAGGAGATGCCATCTCAAACAATAGGAAGATCCTTTTGGTCTCACTAACGATTGTGTGCCTCGCGGTGAAGCACAGTCAAATTTGGGCAGCCAGCCGCTTGAGCCGACGCGGCCGCAATCGCACGCTCGCTTCCCCTCCTTACGTCCCTCAGCTCGCTTTCGAGTCCGCCACCGCCGCGTCCGATGTCCTATGGTGCCCTTTAGGCCTCCTGGTCCTCCTCCCCCCTTTGCCTGTCCCTTGCGTTTTTTCTTTGTCTTCGTCGACGGCGGTGCGCCTGCGGTGGCCCTGACGCCAGAGGCCCCAAAATACTCCCCCAAAACGTCGTCCCCCAGAGGCTCCAAGAGGCCCCCGAGGAGGCAACAAGCATTGATTGCCGTTCGATTGTTCAATGATGTTGACATTCTCGCCTCTGGGTTTCCGACCATCCAAGCCGGCCCAAGATGCCTCCAATATAGCTCCAAAACAGCCCATGAAGCCCCCAAAAAAGAGGGCCCCAAGTCGGCCCAACAGGACCCCAAGATCGCCCAAGAGTCTCGCATGAGGGCCCCGAGACGGCCTTAAAGCGCCCCAAGAGGGCATCAAGAGGGCCCAGAGAGGCCCCCAAGACGGCATCCGACGGCGTCACACGCGCCAAGAGCCCCCCTAAAACAGGCCCTCAAAAGGCCCAAGGAGGCCCGTAGCAGGTCCCCGGGAAACCCCCAGAGAGCCCCTGAGAGCCCTTCTCCTTCATGTCTTCATGTTCTCCCGCTTCACGCGGATATGTTGGCGCTCCAGGGGGGCAGGGTTCACAAGGACCTTTCCTTTTTTGATCGATGGTTTCCAAGCTGGTCCCAAGACGGCCCAAAGAGAGCCACAAGATGGCCTCAACAGACCTCGAAATAGCCCACAGAGGGCCCCAAGAGGGCTCCAAGAGGCTAACAGGACGACAGGTCTGCATCAGCGAAGGCCTTTTCTGGTTGAGTCGTCGTTGTCGTCGCCGTCGCCTTTTTCCTCTCGGATCCTCGTCTTCAAACTCCCCCTCCTTCTCCTCCTTTTTCCCCCTCCTCCTCCAACAGGTTTCTTCTCCTCCTCCTCGTTTTTCTCTCCTCCTCCTCCTCCTCCTCCTCCTCCTCCTCCTCCTCCCACCTAAGAGTCAAAAAAAATTCGGGGGGGCGTTTTATGTCAAACTCATATTCCGTCCGCTCGTCCTCCTCATCCTCCTGATCCTTTTTCCATCCTGGTTCCTCTTGTTCATCCTTCTCATCCTCGTTCCGTATTATCTTCCTCTTCCTCTTCCCCTTCCTTAACACCATTATCGTCATGATCACCATCATCATTCTCATCAGGGTCACCAACAACATCATCAGCATCATCAGAAACCTCATCATCACCGTCACCGTCTTTACCATAATCCGCATCATCAACATAGCCATAGCCATCATCATGGTCAGCATCGCCATCATCATCACCATCGCCGTCGTCAGCATGATCAACATCATCTGCAGCAGCATCTTCAGCACCATCGTGGACGATACCATCATCAGCATCATCAGCAGCATCAGCATCACCATCATCAATCAGCAGCATCATCATGAGAAGCAACAACAGCATCAGCATCATCATGATCATCGTCCTCATCATCCGAACAATCGCCTTCCCCACCATCATCATCATCATCATCATCATCATCATCATCGTCATCATCATCCTGGTCCTAGTCATCATGTTTACCATCATCGTCATCATCATCGTTGTCGTCATCATCATCACCGTCAACATCAGCATCATCATCACCATCGCCATCGCCATTGCCATCGCCATTGCCATCTTCATCATCATACTCACTATCAGCATCATCATTAGCAGCAGTATCATTGGAATCTGCATCGTCATCATCAGTATCATCAGCACCATCTTCAGCATCATCATCATCATCATCATCATCATCAGCATCATCATCATCATCAGTATGATTATTAGTATTGTTATCCTTATCCTTGTCCCCCTGCTTCCCCTCGTTCGACAGGCCCGCGAACACATATTAGGTGCACTCATGGGTATGCTCAGGCTGATCCAAAAATTCGTTTTGACGGCTTCTTCTCCTTCTTTCTTGCACTGCATGCTTCTACGCCTCCCTGGTCAAGGCGACTCGCCTGGACATCGCTGCTGTCTGGGCGAATGGGGATACGCGACGCGTCAATTGACGATTGTTGACCCCTTCGCTCCTCCATGTGGTCATCAACTTGAAGTCTCTCCACAAACCTGAACATAGGTCCTGGATGGGATGATGGCAATGTCAACGCGACGTGGCGCGAAATGGCAAGACGTGCCAAAGGCAACCGGAACTTTCAACGAGGGGGGGCGCAGACGGCGGAGCGCCTCCTCAACCATGCACACTGTACTTCCAGCGCTCTATTGGCACTGGCAAGCCTGGCGCGCCAACAGACGGTGTCGGACCAGATGAACCAGCACGGTTGCAGTATTGTGCGTGCGCAAGCCACACCCAAACTGCAGAAGCTCACCGACCTCCCAGTATGCCGCTGATGGCCGAGTCGTCCCAGCGCCACTGGTCCCTAGACGGCACCCAGCTCTTCAACCAGCACTCGTGGCTGCCCTGAATGAAGGTCCACGCCGCGCACCCCGACTGCCCGCCGCAGTGGTTGCAGCACGCCTGCGGGTCCTGGGACCAGGGAGCTTGCAGCAAATTGTTGCCGTCGCTGTTCACGTGCTCCTCCCAGCTGCACTTGGTGTCTGGGCTGGGGCTCGGACTTGGGCTGCTGGGGCACTCGCACCTGTCCGAACCACACTGCGGGCACGCCACGTCGCCTGGGGGGCACATCTGCTGCAGGTAGGGGTTGCAGTAGATCGTCTCGGAGAGGAGGCCCTGGAGCGAGCTGTTGCTTGGCGCATCAAGGGCCGCCTGGAGGCTCGGCGCCCCGATTTGGCCGCTGATGGCCGAGTCGTCCCAGCGCCACTGGTCCCTAGACGGCACCCAGCTCTTCAACCAGCACTCGTGGCTGCCCTGAATGAAGGTCCACGCCGCGCACCCCGACTGCTCGCCGCAGTGGTTGCAGCACGCCTGCGGGTCCTGGGACCAGGGAGCTTGCAGCAAATTGTTGCCGTCGCTGTTCCTGTGCTCCTCCCAGCTGCACTTGGTGTCTGGGCTGGGGCTCGGACCTGGGCTGCCGGGGCACTCGCACCTGTCCGAACCACACTGCGGGCACGCCACGTCACCTGGGGGGCACATCTGCTGCAGGTAGGGGTTGCAGTAGATCGTCTCGGAGAGGAGGCCCTGGAGCGAACTGTTGCTTGGCGCATCAAGGGCCGCCTGGAGGCTCGGCGCCCCGATTTGGCCGCTGATGGCCGAGTCGTCCCAGCGCCACTGGTCCCTAGACGGCACCCAGCTCTTCAACCAGCACTCGTGGCTGCCCTGAATGAAGGTCCACGCCGCGCACCCCGACTGCTCGCCGCAGTGGTTGCAGCACGCCTGCGGGTCCTGGGACCAGGGAGCTTGCAGCAAATTGTTGCCGTCGCTGTTCCTGTGCTCCTCCCAGCTGCACTGGTGTCTGGGCTGGGGCTCGGACCTGGGCTGCCGGGGCATTCGCACCTGTCCGAACCGCACTGCGGGCACGCCACGTCACCTGGGGGGCACATCTGCTGCAGGTAGGGGTTGCAGTAGATCGTCTCGGAGAGGAGGCCCCGAAGCTGCCTCTTGGTCGCCGTCCTGTTGAAGCCCAGGCTCAGCGGGATCGGCAGCAGGAGCAATCGGAGGGAGCTGCCGAACGCCATGGCCGCTCGCAGGAAGGCCAGAGGAGGCTCGCGGAAGCGACGTGCGGAACAGAGCGGGTAAATCGTGACGAAAACTTGAGCTGGTCGCTGCGGATGAGCCTCCACGTCGTCGACGTCATCCTCTCTTCCCCCCAGCCAAATGACGCCAGAACAGACGATTCTGGCCAACCCCAGGAAGCCCGCGGCGCGATGTGGCCGACGGGGGTCCAGCGTGCCTTAAGATGGTCAAGTTTGTTGGGATGTCTGGTTCTTGCCCCGGTGCGCAATGGGGAGGGGCCTTATTGCGGGCGCCCCATGATGGCCCAGCTTGTTGGGCTTTGTGGTGTCTCCAGATCATTGAGGGTCCTGTGTTGAGTATCCGCCACCGTGCCTGCACGGAGCGGGCGTTAGAATGCTCGTCTGTTGTCTACGAAGTTGTTTCCCGACCGTCATGTGGTGATGGGTCCTCGTTTTGAAGAGACAACGCCCCCGGTCCCCTCTCCTACTTCCTCCTCCTCGCCCTCACTCCTCCGATCACCTGCCTTTCCCCTCCGCGCGCCACTGTTTCGGCACACCCCTCACACGTTTCGTGGCCCCATGGGGAGTCCCACCGAAGGCACCAGTGGCACAGATCGCATGCGGTTCCCAGCACATTTCAGAACGCCCCCACACGTCCTGAGGCCCCACAGGGGGCTACTGAAGGCCCCAGTGGCAACGCTCGCATGCGGTTCCCCGCCCACTTCGGCACACCCCTCACCGACGGCCTCAGTGGCAAAGTTCGCACGCGGTTCCCCGCCCATGTCGGCACACACCCCACACACACACACACACACACACACACACACACACACACACACACACACACACACACACACTTCGCGGCCCCGTAGGGAGCCCCACCGAAAGCCCAATGGCAAGGTTATCATGCGGTGTCCCGCCCATACCGGCACACCCCTCACACGCTTCGTGGCCCCATAGGGAGCTCCAACGTTTGCATCAGTGGCGGGGTTCGCATGCGGTTCCCCGCCCATTTCGGCACACTCCTAGCACGCCTCGTGGCCTCATAGGGAGCTCCACCGAAAGCGGTGCCACAACGCGGCACCCACAAGTGCATATGGTTGCCATTCGCCCGGATAATTGATAGATGTTGAGGCTCTCGCCTGTCTGGAGCTTCGACCGCCCAAGACGGCCCAAGAGGCATCCAAGAGGCTCTCAAGATAGCTCCAATATAGCCCAGGACGCACCCCAAGAAGGCCCCGAATCGGCCCCAGAGGGCACAAAGATCGCGCGGGAGTCTACCGAGAGGGTCGTAAAGGTCCCCAAGAGGGCGCCAAGAGGGCCAGACATGCCCCCAACCAAGACGGTATCCGACGGCGTCAGAGGAAAGGCCAAGAAACCCCTAAGACGGCCCAAGAAACCTCAAGTGGCCAGTAAGGGTGATTCTGGGGTGGCGTTTTTGGGGGGGCGCGGAAAGGAAGGGGAAAGGCGAAGGAGGAGGGAGCGACGAGGAGGGGAGAGGCGAAGGAGGAGGGGACGACGAGGGGAGTACTGAGACAGAGAAGGAGAGGGAGTAAGGGACAGGAGGAGGCGGCGGAGAAGGGGCGGAACTCCCTCCCCCCCCCTCGTGGACGGCAGTGGTGCACATTCCTCCTGTGGCGCCTCTTTGGGAGATTTCCCCCCCCCTCCCCCCTCTCCGAAGCCGCCGCTACTGGTTTCGAGGACCGGCCCCGCCACCGCCGCTTCCGATGTCCTATGGCGCCCCTTAGGCCTCCTGGTCCTCCTACCCACTTCGCCTGTCCCTTGCGGTTTGTGTTCGTTAGTCGACGGTGACGCGCGTGCGGTGGCCCTGACGCCAGAGGCCCCAAAAGATTCCCCCAAGACGACGTCGTCCCCCAGAGGCTCCAAGAGGCCCCCGAGGAGGCAACAAGCATTGATTGTCGTTCGATTGTTCAATGATGTTGAAGTTCTCGCCTCTGGGTTTCCGACCATCCAAGCTGGCCCAAGATGCTTCCAAGATAGCTCCAAGACAGCCCATGAAGCACCGAAAGAGGGCCCCAAGTCGGCCAAACAGGACCGCAAGATCACCCAAGAGTCTCCCATGAGGGCCCCAAGACGGCCTTAAAGCGCCCCAAGAGGGCCCAGAGAGGCCCCCAAGACGGCCCCCGAGGGCGTCACACGCGCCAAGAGCTCCCTAAGACTGTCCAAGAGGTCCCAAGAGGCCCCCAAGAGGCTCTCAAGAGGCCCCAAAGAGGCCCGCAGCAGGTCCCCAGGAAGCCCCCCGAGTCCATGAGAGGCCTTCTCCTCCTTGTCTTCATGTTCTCCCGCTTCACGCGGAGATGTTGGCGCTCCAGGGGGGCAGGGCTCAGAAGGACCTCTCCTTGTTTAGTCGATGTTTTCCAGGCTGGTCCCGAGAGGGCCCCAAGAGAGCCACAAGTTGGCCTCAACGGTCCCCGACATAGCCCAAAGGGGGCTCCAAGAGGCTAACAGGACGAAAGGTCTGCATCAGCGAAAGCCTTTCTGGTTGAATCGTCGTCGCCGTCGCCTTGCTCCTCCAAGAACAGACAAATTACTCCAACCAGCCAACCGTGCCGGTCCCCGGCAATCAGCCCATCGTGGGCCGAACGCGCGAGCGCGTCGACCAGCCCCGTCTGCCCCGCGCGATGCCCGTCCGAAAATTCAGAGAACTTTGCTTCCACCGCAGCGTGGTGTGCCACGGGCTCTGAGGCTCTCGGCCGTTCGGGCCCCCGGCCGCAGAGAGGCGGCCTCCGAAACGGCCCCAGGACAGCCGATGAGGCCCCTTGAAGATGCGCCAGGTCGGCCCAGCAGGACCCAAGATCGCCCAAGCGTCTCCCAAAAGGGCCCCAGGAAGGCCCCAATCGGCGTCGCCCCAACGTACTTACACTATATGGGCGCCGCCCCCCCATGGGGCGACGCGCGCACCGAGACATCTTATAGTCAGAGTGAGGGGGCCGAACGGTCATTCATTGTCCCTGAGTGCGTGGCTGAAGTACGGATCCGTGGTGAGGATATTGCTTGAGAGCGAACAACCTTAAAATGATTGTTGTTGTTGCTGTCGTCGTCCCCCCCGCGACCTGGCCCGCGACCCACCCGCGACCCACCTCGCAACCCACCCCGCGAACCAACCGCGACCCACCCGCGACCCACGCCGCGACCCGCTCGCGACCCACCCGCGACCCACCCGCGACCCACCCACGACCCACCCGCGACCCACCCGCGACCCGGCCCACGACCCACCCGCGACCCACCGTCGACCCACCCGCGACCCACTTGCGACCCAACCCGCGGCCCACCGACAATGTTTTAACAAAAAATCGTTGCATGCGGCGGGCTCGTTGTATGGCTTGAAAAGCGCGCCTCCGGAAGTCCGCGTAGAATCGGGTGAAGAGGCGCTGCATCTGCTCGGGCTGCGCCTGGCCGCGCGCGCGCCCGCCCTCTGCGCCCGGCCCGGCAGGGCGAGCCGCAGTGCTCCAGGCACGGAGGAGCAGCGAGCTTCACACTCAGAAACTCTCGGGGCGTACCTCTCTCAGGCGTTGGCGGAACCGGGTTCAGTGGGACCTGGCTCAGTGATGTGTACCGGGGAGCGCCCCCCCGGTCCCACTCCACTCACTGGAATTGCCGTAACCCGAAGAGCATCAGCTACGGCAGACCTGGTTTAGTGATTCCAGTCCATATTTTGGGCTTCGGGGCCAATCACTAACCAGCTGGCTATCTTGCATCGGGCTTGCCGTCACCGGCGCGGCCGCGTGCCGAATGCAGCATCGGCCGCGCGCCGGCGCGAGAAGAGGCAGTCGCAGCGACCCGCCTCTGGAGCGCTCTGCGCAACGCCAGGGCGCAGTGACAGCCAGCACGCCGCAGCGGAAGAAAG